>CAMRHE010001418.1:22500-104393 GCA_947044405.1 Leptodactylus fallax | reverse complement strand
AGTACAGTATAGTGATATAAGAGGAGCGGCTGATATCGGTCACATCTTATTACAGTACAGTATAGTGATATAAGAGGAGCGGCTAATATCAGTCACATCTTATTACAGTACAGTATAGTGATATAAGAGGAGCGGCTGATATCAGTCCCATCTTATTACAGTACAGTATATAGTGATATAAGAGGAGCGGCTGATATCGGTCACATCTTATTACAGTACAGTATAGTGATATAAGAGGAGCGGCTGATATCGGTCACATCTTATTACAGTACAGTATAGTGATATAAGAGGAGCGGCTGATATCAGTCACATCTTATTACAGTACAGTATAGTGATATAAGAGGAGCGGCTGATATCGGTCACATCTTATTACAGTACAGTATATAGTGATATAAGAGGAGCGGCTGATATCAGTCACATCTTATTACAGTACAGTATAGTGATATAAGAGGAGCGGCTGATATCAGTCCCATCTTATTACAGTACAGTATATAGTGATATAAGAGGAGCGGCTGATATCGGTCACATCTTATTACAGTACAGTATATAGTGATATAAGAGGAGCGGCTGATATCAGTCCCATCTTATTACAGTACAGTATAGTGATATAAGAGGAGCGGCTGATATCAGTCACATCTTATTACAGTACAGTATAGTGATATTAGAGGAGCGGCTGATATCAGTCACATCTTATTACAGTACAGTATATAGTGATATAAGAGGAGCGGCTGATATCAGTCACATCTTATTACAGTACAGTATATAGTGATATAAGAGGAGCGGCTGATATCAGTCCCATCTTATTACAGTACAGTATATAGTGATATAAGAGGAGCGGCTGATATCGGTCACATCTTATTACAGTACAGTATAGTGATATAAGAGGAGCGGCTGATATCAGTCACATCTTATTACAGTACAGTATATAGTGATATAAGAGGAGCGGCTGATATCAGTCACATCTTATAACAGTACAGTATATAGTGATATAAGAGGAGCGGCTGATATCAGTCCCATCTTATTACAGTACAGTATATAGTGATATAAGAGGAGCGGCTGATATCGGTCACATCTTATTACAGTACAGTATAGTGATATAAGAGGAGCGGCTGATATCAGTCACATCTTATTACAGTACAGTATATAGTGATATAAGAGGAGCGGCTGATATCAGTCACATCTTATTACAGTACAGTACAGTGATATAAGAGGAGCGGCTGATATCAGTCCCATCTTATTACAGTACAGTATATAGTGATATAAGAGGAGCGGCTGATATCAGTCACATCTTATTACAGTACAGTATAGTGATATAAGAGGAGCAGCTGATATCAGTCACATCTTATTACAGTACAGTATAGTGATATAAGAGGAGCGGCTGATATCAGTCACATCTTATTACAGTACAGTATATAGTGATATAAGAGGAGCGGCTGATATCAGTCACATCTTATTACAGTACAGTATATAGTGATATAAGAGGAGCGGCTGATATCGGTCACATCTTATTACAGTACAGTATATAGTGATATAAGAGGAGCGGCTGATATCAGTCACATCTTATTACAGTACAGTATAGTGATATAAGAGGAGCGGCTGATATCGGTCACATCTTATTACAGTACAGTATATAGTGATATAAGAGGAGCGGCTGATATCGGTCACATCTTATTACAGTACAGTATATAGTGATATAAGAGGAGCGGCTGATATCGGTCCCATCTTATTACAGTACAGTATAGTGATATAAGAGGAGCGGCTGATATCGGTCACATCTTATTACAGTACAGTATATAGTGATATAAGAGGAGCGGCTGATATCGGTCACATCTTATTACAGTACAGTATAGTGATATAAGAGGAGCGGCTGATATCAGTCACATCTTATTACAGTACAGTATATAGTGATATAAGAGGAGCGGCTGATATCAGTCACATCTTATTACAGTACAGTATAGTGATATAAGAGGAGCGGCTGATATCAGTCACATCTTATTACAGTACAGTATATAGTGATATAAGAGGAGCGGCTGATATCAGTCACATCTTATTACAGTACAGTATAGTGATATAAGAGGAGCGGCTGATATCAGTCACATCTTATTACAGTACAGTATATGTGATATAAGAGGAGCGGCTGATATCGGTCACATCTTATTACAGTACAGTATATAGTGATATAAGAGGAGCGGCTGATATCAGTCACATCTTATTACAGTACAGTATAGTGATATAAGAGGAGCGGCTGATATCAGTCCCATCTTATTACAGTACAGTATATAGTGATATAAGCGGAGCGGCTGATATCAGTCACATCTTATTACAGTACAGTATATAGTGATATAAGAGGAGCGGCTGATATCAGTCACATCTTATTACAGTACAGTATATAGTGATATAAGAGGAGCGGCTGATATCGGTCACATCTTATTACAGTACAGTATATGTGATATAAGAGGAGCGGCTGATATCAGTCACATCTTATTACAGTACAGTATATAGTGATATAAGAGGAGCGGCTGATATCGGTCCCATCTTATTACAGTACAGTATATGTGATATAAGAGGAGCGGCTGATATCGGTCACATCTTATTACAGTACAGTATATGTGATATAAGAGGAGCGGCTGATATCAGTCACATCTTATTACAGTACAGTATATAGTGATATAAGAGGAGCGGCTGATATCGGTCACATCTTATTACAGTACAGTATATAGTGATATAAGAGGAGCGGCTGATATCAGTCCCATCTTATTACAGTACAGTATATAGTGATATAAGAGGAGCGGCTGATATCAGTCACATCTTATTACAGTACAGTATAGTGATATAAGAGGAGCGGCTGATATCGGTCACATCTTATTACAGTACAGTATAGTGATATAAGAGGAGCGGCTGATATCAGTCCCATCTTATTACAGTACAGTATATAGTGATATAAGAGGAGCGGCTGATATCGGTCACATCTTATTACAGTACAGTATATAGTGATATAAGAGGAGCGGCTGATATCAGTCACATCTTATTACAGTACAGTATATAGTGATATAAGAGGAGCGGCTGATATCAGTCACATCTTATTACAGTACAGTATAGTGATATAAGAGGAGCGGCTGATATCGGTCACATCTTATTACAGTACAGTATATGTGATATAAGAGGAGCGGCTGATATCGGTCACATCTTATTACAGTACAGTATATAGTGATATAAGAGGAGCGGCTGATATCGGTCACATCTTATTACAGTACAGTATATGTGATATAAGAGGAGCGGCTGATATCAGTCACATCTTATTACAGTATAGTATAGTGATATAAGAGGAGCGGCTGATATCGGTCACATCTTATTACAGTACAGTATATAGTGATATAAGAGGAGCGGCTGATATCGGTCACATCTTATTACAGTACAGTATATAGTGATATAAGAGGAGCGGCTGATATCGGTCACATCTTATTACAGTACAGTATATGTGATATAAGAGGAGCGGCTGATATCAGTCACATCTTATTACAGTACAGTATATAGTGATATAAGAGGAGCGGCTGATATCAGTCCCATCTTATTACAGTACAGTATATAGTGATATAAGAGGAGCGGCTGATATCAGTCACATCTTATTACAGTACAGTATAGTGATATAAGAGGAGCGGCTGATATCGGTCACATCTTATTACAGTACAGTATATAGTGATATAAGAGGAGCGGCTGATATCGGTCACATCTTATTACAGTACAGTATATAGTGATATAAGAGGAGCGGCTGATATCAGTCACATCTTATTACAGTACAGTATATAGTGATATAAGAGGAGCGGCTGATATCGGTCACATCTTATTACAGTACAGTATATAGTGATATAAGAGGAGCGGCTGATATCAGTCACATCTTATTACAGTACAGTATAGTGATATAAGAGGAGCGGCTGATATCAGTCACATCTTATTACAGTACAGTATATGTGATATAAGAGGAGCGGCTGATATCAGTCACATCTTATTACAGTACAGTATATAGTGATATAAGAGGAGCGGCTGATATCAGTCACATCTTATTACAGTACAGTATATAGTGATATAAGAGGAGCGGCTGATATCAGTCACATCTTATTACAGTACAGTATAGTGATATAAGAGGAGCGGCTGATATCAGTCACATCTTATTACAGTACAGTATATGTGATATAAGAGGAGCGGCTGATATCGGTCACATCTTATTACAGTACAGTATATAGTGATATAAGAGGAGCGGCTGATATCGGTCACATCTTATTACAGTACAGTATATAGTGATATAAGAGGAGCGGCTGATATCGGTCACATCTTATTACAGTACAGTATATAGTGATATAAGAGGAGCGGCTGATATCGGTCACATCTTATTACAGTACAGTATATAGTGATATAAGAGGAGCGGCTGATATCGGTCACATCTTATTACAGTACAGTATAGTGATATAAGAGGAGCGGCTGATATCGGTCACATCTTATTACAGTACAGTATATAGTGATATAAGAGGAGCGGCTGATATCAGTCACATCTTATTACAGTACAGTATATAGTGATATAAGAGGAGCGGCTGATATCAGTCACATCTTATTACAGTACAGTATATAGTGATATAAGAGGAGCGGCTGATATCGGTCACATCTTATTACAGTACAGTATATAGTGATATAAGAGGAGCGGCTGATATCGGTCACATCTTATTACAGTACAGTATATAGTGATATAAGAGGAGCGGCTGATATCAGTCCCATCTTATTACAGTACAGTATATAGTGATATAAGAGGAGCGGCTGATATCAGTCACATCTTATTACAGTACAGTATATGTGATATAAGAGGAGCGGCTGATATCAGTCACATCTTATTACAGTACAGTATATGTGATATAAGAGGAGCGGCTGATATCAGTCCCATCTTATTACAGTACAGTATAGTGATATAAGAGGAGCGGCTGATATCGGTCACATCTTATTACAGTACAGTATAGTGATATAAGAGGAGCGGCTGATATCAGTCACATCTTATTACAGTACAGTATATAGTGATATAAGAGGAGCGGCTGATATCGGTCCCATCTTATTACAGTACAGTATATAGTGATATAAGAGGAGCGGCTGATATCAGTCACATCTTATTACAGTACAGTATATAGTGATATAAGAGGAGCGGCTGATATCGGTCACATCTTATTACAGTACAGTATATGTGATATAAGAGGAGCGGCTGATATCAGTCCCATCTTATTACAGTACAGTATATGTGATATAAGAGGAGCGGCTGATATCAGTCACATCTTATTACAGTACAGTATAGTGATATAAGAGGAGCGGCTGATATCAGTCACATCTTATTACAGTACAGTATATAGTGATATAAGAGGAGCGGCTGATATCAGTCACATCTTATTACAGTACAGTATAGTGATATAAGAGGAGCGGCTGATATCAGTCACATCTTATTACAGTACAGTATATGTGATATAAGAGGAGCGGCTGATATCAGTCACATCTTATTACAGTACAGTATATAGTGATATAAGAGGAGCGGCTGATATCGGTCACATCTTATTACAGTACAGTATATAGTGATATAAGAGGAGCGGCTGATATCAGTCCCATCTTATTACAGTACAGTATATGTGATATAAGAGGAGCGGCTGATATCGGTCACATCTTATTACAGTACAGTATATAGTGATATAAGAGGAGCGGCTGATATCGGTCACATCTTATTACAGTACAGTATATAGTGATATAAGAGGAGCGGCTGATATCGGTCACATCTTATTACAGTACAGTATATAGTGATATAAGAGGAGCGGCTGATATCGGTCACATCTTATTACAGTACAGTATATAGTGATATAAGAGGAGCGGCTGATATCGGTCACATCTTATTACAGTACAGTATATGTGATATAAGAGGAGCGGCTGATATCGGTCACATCTTATTACAGTACAGTATATAGTGATATAAGAGGAGCGGCTGATATCGGTCACATCTTATTACAGTACAGTATATAGTGATATAAGAGGAGCGGCTGATATCGGTCACATCTTATTACAGTACAGTATAGTGATATAAGAGGAGCGGCTGATATCAGTCACATCTTATTACAGTACAGTATATAGTGATATAAGAGGAGCGGCTGATATCGGTCACATCTTATTACAGTACAGTATATAGTGATATAAGAGGAGCGGCTGATATCAGTCACATCTTATTACAGTACAGTATATGTGATATAAGAGGAGCGGCTGATATCAGTCACATCTTATTACAGTACAGTATATAGTGATATAAGAGGAGCGGCTGATATCAGTCACATCTTATTACAGTACAGTATATAGTGATATAAGAGGAGCGGCTGATATCAGTCACATCTTATTACAGTACAGTATAGTGATATAAGAGGAGCGGCTGATATCGGTCACATCTTATTACAGTACAGTATATAGTGATATAAGAGGAGCGGCTGATATCAGTCCCATCTTATTACAGTACAGTATATAGTGATATAAGAGGAGCGGCTGATATCAGTCACATCTTATTACAGTACAGTATATAGTGATATAAGAGGAGCGGCTGATATCAGTCACATCTTATTACAGTACAGTATATAGTGATATAAGAGGAGCGGCTGATATCGGTCACATCTTATTACAGTACAGTATATGTGATATAAGAGGAGCGGCTGATATCAGTCACATCTTATTACAGTACAGTATAGTGATATAAGAGGAGCGGCTGATATCGGTCACATCTTATTACAGTACAGTATATAGTGATATAAGAGGAGCGGCTGATATCGGTCACATCTTATTACAGTACAGTATATAGTGATATAAGAGGAGCGGCTGATATCGGTCACATCTTATTACAGTACAGTATATAGTGATATAAGAGGAGCGGCTGATATCAGTCACATCTTATTACAGTACAGTATATAGTGATATAAGAGGAGCGGCTGATATCGGTCACATCTTATTACAGTACAGTATATAGTGATATAAGAGGAGCGGCTGATATCAGTCACATCTTATTACAGTACAGTATATAGTGATATAAGAGGAGCGGCTGATATCAGTCACATCTTATTACAGTACAGTATATAGTGATATAAGAGGAGCGGCTGATATCAGTCACATCTTATTACAGTACAGTATATAGTGATATAAGAGGAGCGGCTGATATCGGTCACATCTTATTACAGTACAGTATAGTGATATAAGAGGAGCGGCTGATATCGGTCACATCTTATTACAGTACAGTATAGTGATATAAGAGGAGCGGCTGATATCAGTCCCATCTTATTACAGTACAGTATATAGTGATATAAGAGGAGCGGCTGATATCAGTCACATCTTATTACAGTACAGTATATAGTGATATAAGAGGAGCGGCTGATATCAGTCACATCTTATTACAGTACAGTATATAGTGATATAAGAGGAGCGGCTGATATCGGTCACATCTTATTACAGTACAGTATATAGTGATATAAGAGGAGCGGCTGATATCGGTCACATCTTATTACAGTACAGTATATAGTGATATAAGAGGAGCGGCTGATATCGGTCACATCTTATTACAGTACAGTATATAGTGATATAAGAGGAGCGGCTGATATCAGTCACATCTTATTACAGTACAGTATAGTGATATAAGAGGAGCGGCTGATATCGGTCACATCTTATTACAGTACAGTATATAGTGATATAAGAGGAGCGGCTGATATCGGTCACATCTTATTACAGTACAGTATATGTGATATAAGAGGAGCGGCTGATATCAGTCACATCTTATTACAGTACAGTATATAGTGATATAAGAGGAGCGGCTGATATCAGTCACATCTTATTACAGTACAGTATATAGTGATATAAGAGGAGCGGCTGATATCGGTCACATCTTATTACAGTACAGTATATAGTGATATAAGAGGAGCGGCTGATATCGGTCACATCTTATTACAGTACAGTATATAGTGATATAAGAGGAGCGGCTGATATCGGTCACATCTTATTACAGTACAGTATATAGTGATATAAGAGGAGCGGCTGATATCGGTCACATCTTATTACAGTACAGTATATAGTGATATAAGAGGAGCGGCTGATATCGGTCACATCTTATTACAGTACAGTATATGTGATATAAGAGGAGCGGCTGATATCAGTCACATCTTATTACAGTACAGTATATAGTGATATAAGAGGAGCGGCTGATATCAGTCACATCTTATTACAGTACAGTATATAGTGATATAAGAGGAGCGGCTGATATCGGTCACATCTTATTACAGTACAGTATATAGTGATATAAGAGGAGCGGCTGATATCGGTCACATCTTATTACAGTACAGTATAGTGATATAAGAGGAGCGGCTGATATCAGTCACATCTTATTACAGTACAGTATAGTGATATAAGAGGAGCGGCTGATATCAGTCACATCTTATTACAGTACAGTATATAGTGATATAAGAGGAGCGGCTGATATCGGTCACATCTTATTACAGTACAGTATATAGTGATATAAGAGGAGCGGCTGATATCGGTCACATCTTATTACAGTACAGTATATAGTGATATAAGAGGAGCGGCTGATATCGGTCACATCTTATTACAGTACAGTATAGTGATATAAGAGGAGCGGCTGATATCAGTCACATCTTATTACAGTACAGTATATAGTGATATAAGAGGAGCGGCTGATATCGGTCACATCTTATTACAGTACAGTATATGTGATATAAGAGGAGCGGCTGATATCAGTCACATCTTATTACAGTACAGTATATAGTGATATAAGAGGAGCGGCTGATATCGGTCACATCTTATTACAGTACAGTATATAGTGATATAAGAGGAGCGGCTGATATCAGTCACATCTTATTACAGTACAGTATATAGTGATATAAGAGGAGCGGCTGATATCAGTCACATCTTATTACAGTACAGTATATAGTGATATAAGAGGAGCGGCTGATATCAGTCACATCTTATTACAGTACAGTATATAGTGATATAAGAGGAGCGGCTGATATCGGTCACATCTTATTACAGTACAGTATATGTGATATAAGAGGAGCGGCTGATATCGGTCACATCTTATTACAGTACAGTATATGTGATATAAGAGGAGCGGCTGATATCAGTCCCATCTTATTACAGTACAGTATATGTGATATAAGAGGAGCGGCTGATATCGGTCACATCTTATTACAGTACAGTATATAGTGATATAAGAGGAGCGGCTGATATCGGTCACATCTTATTACAGTACAGTATAGTGATATAAGAGGAGCGGCTGATATCGGTCACATCTTATTACAGTACAGTATATAGTGATATAAGAGGAGCGGCTGATATCAGTCACATCTTATTACAGTACAGTATAGTGATATAAGAGGAGCGGCTGATATCGGTCACATCTTATTACAGTACAGTATATAGTGATATAAGAGGAGCGGCTGATATCAGTCCCATCTTATTACAGTACAGTATATAGTGATATAAGAGGAGCGGCTGATATCAGTCACATCTTATTACAGTACAGTATATAGTGATATAAGAGGAGCGGCTGATATCGGTCACATCTTATTACAGTACAGTATATAGTGATATAAGAGGAGCGGCTGATATCGGTCACATCTTATTACAGTACAGTATATAGTGATATAAGAGGAGCGGCTGATATCGGTCACATCTTATTACAGTACAGTATATAGTGATATAAGAGGAGCGGCTGATATCGGTCACATCTTATTACAGTACAGTATAGTGATATAAGAGGAGCGGCTGATATCAGTCACATCTTATTACAGTACAGTATATAGTGATATAAGAGGAGCGGCTGATATCAGTCACATCTTATTACAGTACAGTATATAGTGATATAAGAGGAGCGGCTGATATCGGTCCCATCTTATTACAGTACAGTATAGTGATATAAGAGGAGCGGCTGATATCGGTCACATCTTATTACAGTACAGTATATAGTGATATAAGAGGAGCGGCTGATATCGGTCACATCTTATTACAGTACAGTATATAGTGATATAAGAGGAGCGGCTGATATCGGTCACATCTTATTACAGTACAGTATATGTGATATAAGAGGAGCGGCTGATATCGGTCACATCTTATTACAGTACAGTATATAGTGATATAAGAGGAGCGGCTGATATCAGTCACATCTTATTACAGTACAGTATATAGTGATATAAGAGGAGCGGCTGATATCAGTCACATCTTATTACAGTACAGTATATAGTGATATAAGAGGAGCGGCTGATATCAGTCACATCTTATTACAGTACAGTATATAGTGATATAAGAGGAGCGGCTGATATCGGTCACATCTTATTACAGTACAGTATAGTGATATAAGAGGAGCGGCTGATATCGGTCACATCTTATTACAGTACAGTATATGTGATATAAGAGGAGCGGCTGATATCGGTCACATCTTATTACAGTACAGTATATAGTGATATAAGAGGAGCGGCTGATATCAGTCCCATCTTATTACAGTGTACAGTATAGTGATATAAGAGGAGCGGCTGATATCAGTCACATCTTATTACAGTACAGTATATAGTGATATAAGAGGAGCGGCTGATATCAGTCACATCTTATTACAGTACAGTATAGTGATATAAGAGGAGCGGCTGATATCGGTCACATCTTATTACAGTACAGTATATGTGATATAAGAGGAGCGGCTGATATCAGTCACATCTTATTACAGTACAGTATATAGTGATATAAGAGGAGCGGCTGATATCGGTCACATCTTATTACAGTACAGTATATAGTGATATAAGAGGAGCGGCTGATATCAGTCACATCTTATTACAGTACAGTATATAGTGATATAAGAGGAGCGGCTGATATCAGTCACATCTTATTACAGTACAGTATATAGTGATATAAGAGGAGCGGCTGATATCGGTCACATCTTATTACAGTACAGTATATGTGATATAAGAGGAGCGGCTGATATCGGTCACATCTTATTACAGTACAGTATATAGTGATATAAGAGGAGCGGCTGATATCGGTCACATCTTATTACAGTACAGTATATAGTGATATAAGAGGAGCGGCTGATATCGGTCACATCTTATTACAGTACAGTATATAGTGATATAAGAGGAGCGGCTGATATCAGTCACATCTTATTACAGTACAGTATATAGTGATATAAGAGGAGCGGCTGATATCGGTCACATCTTATTACAGTACAGTATATAGTGATATAAGAGGAGCGGCTGATATCAGTCACATCTTATTACAGTACAGTATAGTGATATAAGAGGAGCGGCTGATATCAGTCACATCTTATTACAGTACAGTATATAGTGATATAAGAGGAGCGGCTGATATCGGTCACATCTTATTACAGTACAGTATATAGTGATATAAGAGGAGCGGCTGATATCGGTCACATCTTATTACAGTACAGTATATAGTGATATAAGAGGAGCGGCTGATATCGGTCACATCTTATTACAGTACAGTATATAGTGATATAAGAGGAGCGGCTGATATCAGTCACATCTTATTACAGTACAGTATATGTGATATAAGAGGAGCGGCTGATATCGGTCACATCTTATTACAGTACAGTATATAGTGATATAAGAGGAGCGGCTGATATCGGTCACATCTTATTACAGTACAGTATATGTGATATAAGAGGAGCGGCTGATATCGGTCCCATCTTATTACAGTACAGTATATAGTGATATAAGAGGAGCGGCTGATATCAGTCACATCTTATTACAGTACAGTATATGTGATATAAGAGGAGCGGCTGATATCAGTCACATCTTATTACAGTACAGTATATAGTGATATAAGAGGAGCGGCTGATATCGGTCACATCTTATTACAGTACAGTATATAGTGATATAAGAGGAGCGGCTGATATCGGTCACATCTTATTACAGTACAGTATATAGTGATATAAGAGGAGCGGCTGATATCAGTCACATCTTATTACAGTACAGTATATAGTGATATAAGAGGAGCGGCTGATATCAGTCACATCTTATTACAGTACAGTATATAGTGATATAAGAGGAGCGGCTGATATCGGTCACATCTTATTACAGTACAGTATATAGTGATATAAGAGGAGCGGCTGATATCGGTCACATCTTATTACAGTACAGTATATAGTGATATAAGAGGAGCGGCTGATATCGGTCACATCTTATTACAGTACAGTATATAGTGATATAAGAGGAGCGGCTGATATCGGTCACATCTTATTACAGTACAGTATATAGTGATATAAGAGGAGCGGCTGATATCGGTCCCATCTTATTACAGTACAGGTTGGGGGGGCGTTCGGTCCATCTTATTACAGTACAGTATAGTGATATAAGAGGAGCGGCTGATATCAGTCACATCTTATTACAGTACAGTATATAGTGATATAAGAGGAGCGGCTGATATCAGTCACATCTTATTACAGTACAGTATATAGTGATATAAGAGGAGCGGCTGATATCGGTCACATCTTATTACAGTACAGTATATAGTGATATAAGAGGAGCGGCTGATATCGGTCACATCTTATTACAGTACAGTATATGTGATATAAGAGGAGCGGCTGATATCAGTCACATCTTATTACAGTACAGTATATAGTGATATAAGAGGAGCGGCTGATATCGGTCACATCTTATTACAGTACAGTATAGTGATATAAGAGGAGCGGCTGATATCAGTCCCATCTTATTACAGTACAGTATATGTGATATAAGAGGAGCGGCTGATATCAGTCACATCTTATTACAGTACAGTATATAGTGATATAAGAGGAGCGGCTGATATCGGTCACATCTTATTACAGTACAGTATATAGTGATATAAGAGGAGCGGCTGATATCGGTCCCATCTTATTACAGTACAGTATAGTGATATAAGAGGAGCGGCTGATATCGGTCCCATCTTATTACAGTACAGTATAGTGATATAAGAGGAGCGGCTGATATCGGTCACATCTTATTACAGTACAGTATATAGTGATATAAGAGGAGCGGCTGATATCGGTCACATCTTATTACAGTACAGTATATGTGATATAAGAGGAGCGGCTGATATCGGTCACATCTTATTACAGTACAGTATATGTGATATAAGAGGAGCGGCTGATATCAGTCACATCTTATTACAGTACAGTATATAGTGATATAAGAGGAGCGGCTGATATCGGTCACATCTTATTACAGTACAGTATATAGTGATATAAGAGGAGCGGCTGATATCAGTCACATCTTATTACAGTACAGTATATAGTGATATAAGAGGAGCGGCTGATATCGGTCACATCTTATTACAGTACAGTATATAGTGATATAAGAGGAGCGGCTGATATCAGTCACATCTTATTACAGTACAGTATATAGTGATATAAGAGGAGCGGCTGATATCAGTCACATCTTATTACAGTACAGTATATAGTGATAAAAGAGGAGCGGCTGATATCAGTCACATCTTATTACAGTACAGTATATAGTGATATAAGAGGAGCGGCTGATATCGGTCACATCTTATTACAGTACAGTATATAGTGATATAAGAGGAGCGGCTGATATCGGTCACATCTTATTACAGTACAGTATAGTGATATAAGAGGAGCGGCTGATATCAGTCCCATCTTATTACAGTACAGTATAGTGATATAAGAGGAGCGGCTGATATCGGTCACATCTTATTACAGTACAGTATATAGTGATATAAGAGGAGCGGCTGATATCGGTCACATCTTATTACAGTACAGTATAGTGATATAAGAGGAGCGGCTGATATCGGTCCCATCTTATTACAGTACAGTATATAGTGATATAAGAGGAGCGGCTGATATCAGTCACATCTTATTACAGTACAGTATAGTGATATAAGAGGAGCGGCTGATATCGGTCACATCTTATTACAGTACAGTATATAGTGATATAAGAGGAGCGGCTGATATCAGTCCCATCTTATTACAGTACAGTATATAGTGATATAAGAGGAGCGGCTGATATCAGTCACATCTTATTACAGTACAGTATATAGTGATATAAGAGGAGCGGCTGATATCAGTCCCATCTTATTACAGTACAGTATATAGTGATATAAGAGGAGCGGCTGATATCGGTCACATCTTATTACAGTACAGTATATAGTGATATAAGAGGAGCGGCTGATATCGGTCACATCTTATTACAGTACAGTATATAGTGATATAAGAGGAGCGGCTGATATCGGTCACATCTTATTACAGTACAGTATATAGTGATATAAGAGGAGCGGCTGATATCGGTCACATCTTATTACAGTACAGTATATAGTGATATAAGAGGAGCGGCTGATATCGGTCACATCTTATTACAGTACAGTATAGTGATATAAGAGGAGCGGCTGATATCAGTCACATCTTATTACAGTACAGTATATAGTGATATAAGAGGAGCGGCTGATATCAGTCCCATCTTATTACAGTACAGTATATAGTGATATAAGAGGAGCGGCTGATATCGGTCCCATCTTATTACAGTACAGTATAGTGATATAAGAGGAGCGGCTGATATCGGTCACATCTTATTACAGTACAGTATATAGTGATATAAGAGGAGCGGCTGATATCGGTCACATCTTATTACAGTACAGTATATAGTGATATAAGAGGAGCGGCTGATATCGGTCCCATCTTATTACAGTACAGTATAGTGATATAAGAGGAGCGGCTGATATCGGTCACATCTTATTACAGTACAGTATATAGTGATATAAGAGGAGCGGCTGATATCGGTCACATCTTATTACAGTACAGTATATAGTGATATAAGAGGAGCGGCTGATATCGGTCACATCTTATTACAGTACAGTATATAGTGATATAAGAGGAGCGGCTGATATCGGTCACATCTTATTACAGTACAGTATATGTGATATAAGAGGAGCGGCTGATATCAGTCACATCTTATTACAGTACAGTATATAGTGATATAAGAGGAGCGGCTGATATCGGTCACATCTTATTACAGTACAGTATATAGTGATATAAGAGGAGCGGCTGATATCAGTCACATCTTATTACAGTACAGTATATAGTGATATAAGAGGAGCGGCTGATATCAGTCACATCTTATTACAGTACAGTATATAGTGATATAAGAGGAGTGGCTGATATCAGTCACATCTTATTACAGTACAGTATATAGTGATATAAGAGGAGCGGCTGATATCGGTCACATCTTATTACAGTACAGTATAGTGATATAAGAGGAGCGGCTGATATCGGTCACATCTTATTACAGTATAGTATAGTGATATAAGAGGAGCGGCTGATATCGGTCACATCTTATTACAGTACAGTATAGTGATATAAGAGGAGCGGCTGATATCAGTCCCATCTTATTACAGTACAGTATATAGTGATATAAGAGGAGCGGCTGATATCGGTCACATCTTATTACAGTACAGTATATAGTGATATAAGAGGAGCGGCTGATATCAGTCACATCTTATTACAGTACAGTATATAGTGATATAAGAGGAGCGGCTGATATCAGTCACATCTTATTACAGTACAGTATATAGTGATATAAGAGGAGCGGCTGATATCAGTCACAGCTTATTACAGTACAGTATAGTGATATAAGAGGAGCGGCTGATATCGGTCCCATCTTATTACAGTACAGTATAGTGATATAAGAGGAGTGGCTGATATCAGTCACATCTTATTACAGTACAGTATATAGTGATATAAGAGGAGCGGCTGATATCGGTCACATCTTATTACAGTACAGTATATAGTGATATAAGAGGAGCGGCTGATATCAGTCCCATCTTATTACAGTACAGTATATAGTGATATAAGAGGAGCGGCTGATATCAGTCACATCTTATTACAGTACAGTATATAGTGATATAAGAGGAGCGGCTGATATCGGTCCCATCTTATTACAGTACAGTATATAGTGATATAAGAGGAGCGGCTGATATCAGTCACATCTTATTACAGTACAGTATATAGTGATATAAGAGGAGCAGCTGATATCGGTCCCATCTTATTACAGTACAGTATAGTGATATAAGAGGAGCGGCTGATATCAGTCACATCCTATTACAGTACAGTATATAGTGATATAAGAGGAGCGGCTGATATCAGTCACATCTTATTACAGTACAGTATAGTGATATAAGAGGAGCGGCTGATATCGGTCACATCTTATTACAGTACAGTATAGTGATATAAGAGGAGCGGCTGATATCAGTCACATCTTATTACAGTACAGTATATAGTGATATAAGAGGAGCGGCTGATATCGGTCACATGTTATTACAGTACAGTATATAGTGATATAAGAGGAGCGGCTGATATCAGTCACATCTTATTACAGTACAGTATATAGTGATATAAGAGGAGCGGCTGATATCAGTCACATCTTATTACAGTACAGTATATAGTGATATAAGAGGAGCGGCTGATATCAGTCACATCTTATTACAGTACAGTATATAGTGATATAAGAGGAGCGGCTGATATCAGTCACATCTTATTACAGTACAGTATATAGTGATATAAGAGGAGCGGCTGATATCGGTCCCATCTTATTACAGTACAGTATAGTGATATAAGAGGAGCGGCTGATATCAGTCACATCTTATTACAGTACAGTATATAGTGATATAAGAGGAGCGGCTGATATCGGTCACATCTTATTACAGTACAGTATATAGTGATATAAGAGGAGCGGCTGATATCAGTCCCATCTTATTACAGTACAGTATATAGTGATATAAGAGGAGCGGCTGATATCGGTCACATCTTATTACAGTACAGTATATAGTGATATAAGAGGAGCGGCTGATATCAGTCACATCTTATTACAGTACAGTATATAGTGATATAAGAGGAGCGGCTGATATCGGTCCCATCTTATTACAGTACAGTATATAGTGATATAAGAGGAGCGGCTGATATCAGTCCCATCTTATTACAGTACAGTATATGTGATATAAGAGGAGCGGCTGATATCGGTCCCATCTTATTACAGTACAGTACATAGTGATATAAGAGGAGCGGCTGATATCAGTCCCATCTTATTACAGTACAGTATAGTGATATAAGAGGAGCGGCTGATATCGGTCACATCTTATTACAGTACAGTATATAGTGATATAAGAGGAGCGGCTGATATCAGTCACATCTTATTACAGTACAGTATATAGTGATATAAGAGGAGCGGCTGATATCAGTCACATCTTATTACAGTACAGTATATAGTGATATAAGAGGAGCGGCTGATATCGGTCACATCTTATTACAGTACAGTATATAGTGATATAAGAGGAGCGGCTGATATCGGTCACATCTTATTACAGTACAGTATAGTGATATAAGAGGAGCGGCTGATATCAGTCACATCTTATTACAGTACAGTATATGTGATATAAGAGGAGCGGCTGATATCAGTCACATCTTATTACAGTACAGTATAGTGATATAAGAGGAGCGGCTGATATCAGTCCCATCTTATTACAGTACAGTATATGTGATATAAGAGGAGCGGCTGATATCAGTCACATCTTATTACAGTACAGTATAGTGATATAAGAGGAGCGGCTGATATCAGTCACATCTTATTACAGTACAGTATATAGTGATATAAGAAGAGCGGCTGATATCAGTCACATCTTATTACAGTACAGTATATAGTGATATAAGACGAGCGGCTGATATCAGTCACATCTTATTACAGTACAGTATAGTGATATAAGAGGAGCGGCTGATATCAGTCACATCTTATTACAGTACAGTATATAGTGATATAAGAGGAGCGGCTGATATCAGTCACATCTTATTACAGTACAGTATATAGTGATATAAGAGGAGCGGCTGATATCAGTCACATCTTATTACAGTACAGTATATAGTGATATAAGAGGAGTGGCTGATATCAGTCACATCTTATTACAGTACAGTATATAGTGATATAAGAGGAGCGGCTGATATCGGTCACATCTTATTACAGTACAGTATAGTGATATAAGAGCAGCGGCTGATATCGGTCACATCTTATTACAGTATAGTATAGTGATATAAGAGGAGCGGCTGATATCGGTCACATCTTATTACAGTACAGTATAGTGATATAAGAGGAGCGGCTGATATCAGTCCCATCTTATTACAGTACAGTATATAGTGATATAAGAGGAGCGGCTGATATCGGTCACATCTTATTACAGTACAGTATATAGTGATATAAGAGGAGCGGCTGATATCAGTCACATCTTATTACAGTACAGTATATAGTGATATAAGAGGAGCGGCTGATATCAGTCCCATCTTATTACAGTACAGTATATAGTGATATAAGAGGAGCGGCTGATATCAGTCACATCTTATTACAGTACAGTATATAGTGATATAAGAGGAGCGGCTGATATCGGTCCCATCTTATTACAGTACAGTATATAGTGATATAAGAGGAGCGGCTGATATCAGTCACATCTTATTACAGTACAGTATATAGTGATATAAGAGGAGCAGCTGATATCGGTCCCATCTTATTACAGTACAGTATAGTGATATAAGAGGAGCGGCTGATATCAGTCACATCTTATTACAGTACAGTATATAGTGATATAAGAGGAGCGGCTGATATCAGTCACATCTTATTACAGTACAGTATAGTGATATAAGAGGAGCGGCTGATATCGGTCACATCTTATTACAGTACAGTATAGTGATATAAGAGGAGCGGCTGATATCAGTCACATCTTATTACAGTACAGTATATAGTGATATAAGAGGAGCGGCTGATATCGGTCACATGTTATTACAGTACAGTATATAGTGATATAAGAGGAGCGGCTGATATCAGTCACATCTTATTACAGTACAGTATATAGTGATATAAGAGGAGCGGCTGATATCAGTCACATCTTATTACAGTACAGTATATAGTGATATAAGAGGAGCGGCTGATATCAGTCACATCTTATTACAGTACAGTATATAGTGATATAAGAGGAGCGGCTGATATCAGTCACATCTTATTACAGTACAGTATATAGTGATATAAGAGGAGCGGCTGATATCGGTCCCATCTTATTACAGTACAGTATAGTGATATAAGAGGAGCGGCTGATATCAGTCACATCTTATTACAGTACAGTATATAGTGATATAAGAGGAGCGGCTGATATCGGTCACATCTTATTACAGTACAGTATATAGTGATATAAGAGGAGCGGCTGATATCAGTCCCATCTTATTACAGTACAGTATATAGTGATATAAGAGGAGCGGCTGATATCGGTCACATCTTATTACAGTACAGTATATAGTGATATAAGAGGAGCGGCTGATATCAGTCACATCTTATTACAGTACAGTATAGTGATATAAGAGGAGCGGCTGATATCGGTCCCATCTTATTACAGTACAGTACATAGTGATATAAGAGGAGCGGCTGATATCAGTCCCATCTTATTACAGTACAGTATAGTGATATAAGAGGAGCGGCTGATATCGGTCACATCTTATTACAGTACAGTATATAGTGATATAAGAGGAGCGGCTGATATCAGTCACATCTTATTACAGTACAGTATATAGTGATATAAGAGGAGCGGCTGATATCAGTCACATCTTATTACAGTACAGTATATAGTGATATAAGAGGAGCGGCTGATATCGGTCACATCTTATTACAGTACAGTATATAGTGATATAAGAGGAGCGGCTGATATCGGTCACATCTTATTACAGTACAGTATAGTGATATAAGAGGAGCGGCTGATATCAGTCACATCTTATTACAGTACAGTATAGTGATATAAGAGGAGCGGCTGATATCAGTCACATCTTATTACAGTACAGTATAGTGATATAAGAGGAGCGGCTGATATCAGTCCCATCTTATTACAGTACAGTATAGTGATATAAGAGCAGCGGCTGATATCAGTCACATCTTATTACAGTACAGTATAGTGATATAAGAGCAGCGGCTGATATCAGTCACATCCTATTACAGTACAGTATATAGTGATATAAGAAGAGCGGCTGATATCAGTCCCATCTTATTACAGTACAGTATATAGTGATATAAGACGAGCGGCTGATATCAGTCACATCTTATTACAGTACAGTATAGTGATATAAGAGGAGCGGCTGATATCAGTCACATCTTATTACAGTACAGTATATAGTGATATAAGAGGAGCGGCTGATATCAGTCCCATCTTATTACAGTACAGTATATAGTGATATAAGAGGAGCGGCTGATATCGGTCACATCTTATTACAGTACAGTATAGTGATATAAGAGGAGCGGCTGATATCGGTCACATCTTATTACAGTACAGTATAGTGATATAAGAGGAGCGGCTGATATCGGTCCCATCTTATTACAGTACAGTATATAGTGATATAAGAGGAGCGGCTGATATCGGTCACATCTTATTACAGTACAGTATAGTGATATAAGAGGAGCGGCTGATATCGGTCACATCTTATTACAGTACAGTATATGCCCGTACGAGTGATATAAGAGGACTGGCTGATATCGGTCACATCTTATTACAGTACAGTATATAGTGATATAAGAGGAGCGGCTGATAACAGGGAGCAATAGATTACAAGTCTCTTGACCAACAAGATGGAGAGAAGACGACTGATGGTTTACTAGCCCTTTAATGTTGCCCCCGGATTACTGGAGTCATGGATATAAAGCCTCAGAATCTTTGGGATATTGAATGGATTCAATGACCAGATCTGTGACCGCGATAACCATCAGCAGGGGAGATTATGAAGATTACACTGGATGGGGCCGACGAACATGAGTGATGTCATCAGAACACAGGTCACATGGTTACAGCCCAACATCCTCACTTCACGTGGCAGCACAAGATGAGCTAGCAATCTGTAAGGGAGAGTCCGATCCCTCAGCCCCTGGCTCTCACCTGAGGGGGTGCATGGCCAAGGAGGGGCGGAGAGAACATTCTGCACATCAGTGGAGCATTGTCTGGGTGCAACTGTAATTCTAGTCAGTGCATGCTGGGAGTTGTTGTTCCACCCCAGGGTCCACAGCAGCCAGAACATTAACCACATGTACTGAATGGAATAAGCCGAATCCTGAAGTGGAGCTGCTGCTACCATGGGGGCTCCTCACGGTCAGTACCTGTGTGTATTTGGGGAGGTACGTTTTCGGCACACTAGGAAGAAAAGCTTCCAACTCATTCTGCCGAAAATGTACCCAGGGTGCGGTGTTAGCGGGTGAGGCGGCAGCAGCGGGTCCACCACAGAACCATGGGCTGAGCGCTGCTGGGTTCTCTGGTGACAGGCTGCTGCCGCTTCCTCCGCTGCAGTGTGTGTACAGGGTGTAGAGGACTTAGCCGCCTAATTCTGCTATTCACCTATTATATTCGGAGGCTTCTCAGTCTTCCGGCTTCTCGCAATCTCCTTGCCCTTCTCCAGCAGTGGCGAGAGGGCACGGACCCAGCGGGTGGGGGAGGGTAACAAGTTCTTTTCTGCCCTGAGGAGCCAGATGGAAAGGTATTCAGAAGACACAAGGCTCAGTGTGACAGGAGGAGCACAGCTTATAATGGACTACAGCGCCCCGGTCTCATGGTGAAGACCCTCTACAGCAGGGACAAGCAGGACAGAGCGCCCACGGATCAAGTCACCCACCCGGGTCTGAATAGGAGCAGAGATGGACGCCCTCTGCACAAGGGGGTGAGGGGGGTGTTACAGTGTCAGTATCCGTCCAGCAAACTGATACATTGTAACAAACTGCTGGATACCAACTGCGACTACTGTAGGGTCCTCGGACACATGCATCATAGGTTGTCGCACTGCAGAGACCGCCCAACCGGGGAGGAAGATAGCAGTAAGTGCAGCGCCACCACACGAGAAATGAAGTATTACATAATGAAACTGTCTATATAATGCTGTAATGTATACAGGTTATGCCCTTTGCAGCAAGTCTCCATTTTGGAGACTTGGACAAACATCGGGGATAACTTTCTGGTCAGTCTCCGATGCTGATGGAGCAGCGGGCCGAACATCCTCCCCGCCACTCCATTCAGAAATCGCAGAGCATTGTACTCCATGTCTACTCTGACGTTCCATCAGGATAGAGGAGTGAGACCCCTGTTCTTGGGATTGATGGTGGCCTCGGTGTTTGGACCCCCAACCAATCAGAAACTGATCCCCATAGATATTGGTGTAATCACTTTAAGGCTCAGTTCACACTGCAGATTTTGTAGCAGACGCACCATGAAAAATCCACCGCAGAAACCTTCCAGCCGGCAGCAGAAAGATTTCCTACTCTCATTCATTCAATAGTAGCGTCAGATGTAATCCAGCCCCCCGCCCAAAGATCGAGCAGGGGAGAAGGAATTTGGGTGGTGGATTGTAAGCCAGACTATGCCTGTCAGCAGCGTCTTGCGGCAGACACCACTGGACCCGTGTGTGCTCTTCTAGTGGTCATGGACGGGTTTGTATAACGGTGGGTGATGAGTCCTCCCCCGCACAGATGCGTCTCTACATAACGCACATTATTCTTAATATGTCCCAGGATCCTTGAAAGACACAACTACTCATGTCATGACAAAAGATGATAAAAAAAACATGGTGGACGGCGCAAAAAACAAAAACACATACAAGGACAAAGTAGTGATTCCCTTCACTGGCGCCCCCGTATGTCCATCTGCATATGAACAGCGCAGGCAGCAAACACACAAAGCATGGCGTCTGCATGTATGTTTGCTGGGGGCCCCTCACACATGCCTGACCAGGACGGGAGGCAGGTGGTGTAGGACATGACAGTGTGGTCAGTGATACATTCTGCGCTCACTTCATAATATTGGTTTGTTAAAAAGGTTTTCTGGGACTATAAATGATAAGACATCAATAGGTGGTCAGTGGGAATCAGACACCCAGGACCCCCACAGATCAGCGGGTTTCTGAGGCGCTGCGGCCTTTCCACTGAATACTAAGCACAGCGCCATACACATCGTAGTGACTGCACTTGGTACTACAGCTCAGCTCCATTCACTTCTATTGGACTGAGCTGCTGCTGTACCATGTGACTGATCAGTCTGATGTCATCAGCACATGGTGCTTGTGAGCGCCACCGCCTCGGACCCCTCCGATCACCTGTACTAAGGATACACAGAAGAGACGTCCAAACAAGCCAGTTTCAGCAGTAGTCGTCTTATCTGTGTGGGGGTGCGCTGTCTCACCCACCAGACGATATCGTAACACTTTGATCCCCCAGAGAATGATAGGAAGGGATGGAGGGGTTTGGCAGTAGCATACTCTCCCCTCCCACTAAGAACACATGCATGCTCAGCAGAAGCCAGCCTGTATGTGTATGCAGGGAGTGCTGTAGGAACTGTTGCTGACGGCTACTGAAGGTGTATAGTGGAAGGATAACTGCTCCCCCTACTGGTAGACATCTCATGAGGCGCCTTATAACAGTCCGCACACCTCTGAGACAGTGCTCAGGACCTCTCAGGAGGGGGTTGATGTCTATGACCAGACTAAGACCCTCCACCAGTCTGCCCATCAATGGGAGTGTTACAGAGGTGAAACCTGCAGCCGCGTCTCTCTCCATCTGAATACAAGCTACTTCTCCCAGTTATCAGCCAATGACCACATATACATCATACATGTGACTGACATCAGCCGCTGCTCTTACAACACTAAGGTTACATCATTTCACTCTATAACAGAAATCTAAGCATATAGTGGAGACCCCTCATCCATACACTGCAGAAGCAGGGAGCGCAGCTCTGGAGTATAATAAATCTCATCACAAAAACCATTCCTAAGCTTTAAAGAAAATGTAATAATGGAAGTCTAAGCACAAGAGCAAGATGAGAGGATGCAATGGAGGTCAGAGAGCAGCACTGGACTGACCGTACATAGCAAAGGTTGTGGTCCTATTGTGCAGTAGGAATCTTTTGCTCTCCTCATCTTAAAGGGAACTTGTCAGGGCTATTTGGGCCACAAAACCACCTACGGGACAGGTGGCTTAGTGTCCTTAACAGCTTACTCC
Source organism: Leptodactylus fallax (assembly GCA_947044405.1). Taxonomy (NCBI): domain Eukaryota; kingdom Metazoa; phylum Chordata; class Amphibia; order Anura; family Leptodactylidae; genus Leptodactylus; species Leptodactylus fallax. Next base: position 80,298 of record CAMRHE010001418.1, on the reverse strand, counting down.
CAACTCAGTCTGTGGCCATGTTACAAAACCCTTTATGCTTCCCTAGAGAGGAGTCAGATCAGCCCGATCACTCCCCTCCTGCACTCCCAGCGCCTGCACAGATCTTCACTGGAGCCTGGGGTCCGGCACATGTGCACTGAAGTAGAGGTGGTCACTCCAGATTCAGTGATGAGCTGCACAGGCGCCAGGAGTAAGTATAATGGGTTAGATAAGGACCTATGGACAATTTAGTGTCCCTGACAGGCTCTCTTTAACTTGCATCATGATTTATTCTACTATCACATCCAGAGCTGTATTCACAATTCTGCTCTGCCCTACCCTATAGTATAATTACCTGTATAAAACCCCAGTCCAGATCCTTATAGGATAAGCCTCCTTGACCAGGACCATATTTTTTGGCCCATGTTCTGTTCATTTATACAGATCTGTAAATAATGGTCAGGATACAGACTCACCGATCTCTATGGCTACAGATTTGTGTGGGGGCCACCCAGGGCCAAGCCACAAAATATGGAACAGGTTTTATTCCCATCTGTTTTTGCAGTTTAGTCCATCTAGTCTATTTATAAGGTCTGTGAAAAAACAGACTGCACATGGATGCCGACCGTGTACTGTCCATCCATTTTCAAGACGTGTGCACAGCTATGGTCATGTACAAGGGGCCTAAGCGCACAAACATACCGCTCTGGACTTTATGAGCACGAATGGTGAGCTGTTCTAGGATATCAGCTATTCTTCTGGTGAACTTTAGCGACCCTTGTATTGCATGGCCATACATCAGGTGCCATAACACTGCCTGTACATGCAGGAGAAATACACATCTCCCAAAATGCAAAGCGTGATGTGCACAGACACCAAACTGCTGGGAGTCCTGCAGGTCTACAGGAAACCAGAATGACTGCAGCTCTGGATGTGACTGGAGTATAAGCCATGATGATACAATACATCAAGCATATTTGTAGATCTGATCTGTACCATGATGTTGAAAAAAAGCCAAAAAAAAAAAAAAAAATTCTCCATAAACCCATGAAACAAAAGCTGAGACGTGATGAGACTGGTTCTTACCTTCAGATCTTTCCAGGCGTCCAGGAGCTTGTTGGCGAGTTCACTCATATCCAGCATCTTGTCTGTTGGTTCCTGGCTCCTCTCGCTTTCCACATCAGACACTCCTTCCTCCTCATCCTGGGATGGGGTCTCCACCGCTGGAGTCTCCTCTGCCTTGGTGCTGGACATCTCCTTGGTCTCGGATGCCTCCATTGCAGTGGCTGGCTCTTTGCTGCCTTCAGGTGATGGCTCGTCTTCAGATTTGATGGCTGGAGGTGGCCGGTCCTCTGAAGGTGGTGGCGGTGGAATCTCTTCTGCTATCACAACTTCTTTGGGCTGTTGACTGTCTTTCTGGTCGTCTGTGGTCTGTGTCTCTGGCTTTGCTGGAGTGTCCTTCACCTCGACCTCACTGGTGGCGTCAGACGCAGCGCTGTCCATACTGTTCTCACTGATGATCTTCAGTCTGCGTAGGACCAGCTTCTTGGGAGTCTCACCCTCCATCTCTATGCTCAGCTTGGCTGCGGGGTCGGGGGTGTTGGCAGGAGTATTGAGCGGGGTATGAGCTCGAGAGGTGTTCTCACTGGAGTAGCCGTCACCCTCGCTCAGCTGTGGTATGGCCATCTTGGTCTGGGCCCATCGCTGGATGATGGGAAGAATCTTGCTCTCCTCGAGCATGTTCTTATTGGGGATTGGAAGCATTTCCAGTGTCTTTATGATCTAGAGTAGAACACAAGAAATGTATAGAGGTGCAATGTGCACTACAGCAAGTCACCAGGATATATTACACATCAGTCCCTATTCACACGGACATAAAATGGGTCAACTGAAGTCTTTGGACGCGTTCACACTTAGGCCGGAAGCATTTCCTTCACATGTGCTGCAGACACAATGGGGGGAGTAGAAGTGGTGCACTTTCAGGTATTTGGGGCACAGCCATTGTTCCATCCTGTTCACCACTTTAAGACAGTGGGCAGGCAGGGGTGAAGTAGCTGGAGCAGGGACACCTCAGCCTGCCAGATTTACTAAAACTCCCGCCAAAATACTGGCTGGTGTATATTTTAGTTCTGACACCCAGGGCCTCTTAATTCAGGTGCATATCACACCAGCGGGGAGAACGCCAGCCTTAATAAATTTCCCACAATGTAAACAGAGTCTGACATTTACACATAATAATGAGCATCTTTGCTATCTTTGTTTTATCATCTAGTCGTGAACACCAGTCACTTCCAAAGCAGTATTCCCAACTCTGCTGCATAGCACTTGTGTACCCTGATCCCAGCTCTACAGAACAGTTAGACACTACACCTCCCTAGACGCCAACAATAAGTGCTGGGACAAAAAGGCAGCAGCAAGATCTGAGGACAGACAGCTTTCAGTGTGACTGGAGTACATCGGCATCACTACCGATACCCGAACCATTGTAATGTATATTACAGAACTGACCTCCAGCTGCAGTTTTATGCTGTTACTTGTGTTCCCTCGGTTGTCCCCAAGTTCTGCCATCCAGATCCACAGGAGTGACAGGCCATGACACTCCAAGAATGACTTGAGACAGGATTGAGACTGTGTGTTCTGTGGAAAAACAAGCAGCAGAGAGCGGGTGAGTGTGCTGCAGGCACTGTGGAGCCATTCTGCTACCTCCGGCCCTCTGCTACCCTGCACAAGCTCAATGGATTCTGCTAGAAGGCGGGCAATAACTTTTGCCAGTAAACAAAAAGACATGGCAAAAAAAATAAATAAATAAAAATATGATGACTGTGTCCCTCTCGGTGCAGGCTCTGGACAAAATTAGTTTCCTTCTCCCTCTGACAGCTGACAATACATCCCCCCTTCTCCTCAGCTACACCGCCATGCTACTGCTGAGTCTCTGCTGCTTCCCTGACAAGCTGGGCAGAGAACTATTTCTATTGGCTGCCCTGCAGTATGCAGAAGATCACTATGGGGGGAGCGACTAAACGTGTGCGCACACTGCTATATACTGAACACCATAGTGTGACAACCCCTTTAAGCTTGTGTACAGGAGCAGTGACCCTACCAATCACTCTAGAATAGAGCTTGTGGCGCAGTAACCAGTTCTAGGCTCTTACCCTGATAAGCTTGAGGCAGGTGAGTTTCTGTTCCAATGTCTCAATCCGGACCATCAGTCGTGATAAGAAAAGCACCTGGTTTTTATCTGACAGCCCTTCGCCATTCTCGAGCAGAGCCTCCAGCTCTCCGTCCACCTGGATCACAGCAGAGAGAAGAAAAAGAGAATGAATAAAGACATTCCAAAAAATGTGTGAACTCGAAGGTGCTGGATCTGGATCCACATACAGTGCCTGTGTCTGGCAGAGGTTTCTATAGGCCCCGGAGCATGGGTGTCATCCCTGTGATGGGGCGTACAATGTTAGAAGACTTCTATAGGGACACGGGCCCCATACAGTGAGGCTACACATGTCTGTACATGGATCTTCCACATAGCTGTATCTATTGTGCACCGGAGACCTCCAGGCACCAGTGGCAGACCCTCAGGTAACTCCTCACGGCGGCCACAGGACTATTCTCAGGGCATGCTGATCGCAGTGCCCATACATGTCACTACACACTATACATTTGTCCAGTCAGGACGACACTCACAGAATCCTTCTTGCGTGACCTTTCTTTCTTCATCTTGCCCCCCGGCTGCTCGCACGCTGACTCTATTCTCGCCGCCCAGGTAACCTCTGCAGTTTGCGGATCCACAGAAGCATTTCTGGGCCTCTTTGCTGTAATGAATCGGAGAGAGCAGGAATTATATTATAGTTGTATACTTACAGAACACTTAGCTGGGTGACAACCAATATGGCGGCCGTTACACCTTCCACTGGGGCCGTCACTCTGCTTTCCTAGACTCTGGACAGCAGATCTACTGAGCTATGCAGTCGTACAGAGAAGATTGGCCAATAAAGGGGTTCTCAGGGCTTATCTACTTTTAGGATCATTGATTAGGTAATCTTAGGTCATGGATTGAAGATCAGTGGGTGCTGGATCAGAGCTGAGCAATTTTTTCAAGAGACGGCGACGTTCAGGTGATGTATACCAGGCTGTATCACCAGGACTAGGACTAAGCTGCGAACAAGTCATGTGACCAATGAACATGACGTCACTTGGCCTATGAAGGGGAAGCGGGGCTTAGGGAGGGTCGCAGCTGCTTCAAATAGCTGATCTTCAATTGTGGACCAATCCTATGGATAGGCGATCAATCGATAAAAGTCTGGAAAATCCCTTTAAGAATCTGGGAAACCTTTGTGATAGTCTTTAAATGATTCACCGTTTTTACACTGCAGTGAAGCGTCAGGTTTATTCTCTGTATGAGGATTGTTGGTCTCCTTACCCATATCGCTGAAACTGGTAGTCAAACGTAAGCTCTGCGCCCGCTGGAACCAGTCTGGTGGTAAAAAAAGCCGACTCTGAGCTGCCCATTAACCGTCCACTACAAGAGAGACAGCACAATGACATTAAGACAGAGCCCCTCCACTGCAGCATGTGACGCTGGCCCTTACACCACCCGCTACAGCCTCACCTTTTGGGTCTCACAGTTGGGGTCACAGCTATGGTTCATGAAGCGCGAGCAGTTACCCTTCTGCGTTGCGTCTATAATCTGGGAGAAAACACACAGCGAGACTGTTAATGATGAGGTGAGAAGAGGGAAGCTGCAGGCTAGGGGGCAACAGCCTGGTATATAGGTTATGGGATATATTCACAAGAGGGTATTTGGAGGGGCATTTGAGGTGGAATTTTCCTCTCAAAACCTGGTCCTGTGAATCCTATGGCAACGGAAGAGCCTGGGGACAACATGGGGCCTGTGACGCAGGTCTGCACATGTGATCAGCCTCCTATACAATGGGGCTAGGCAAGCATGAAGCTTTGTGCCGCAGAAGCCACGGCAACACCAAACAGGACAGCGCTGAGAAATAAAAAGCAACGGGAGTCTGATAGAGCTGTTTTATGGACAGCACTTTAAGGTGAAAAAGACTGCCTTAAATTCCTCTCTAAATTACATTGTGTGAACATAACCTTAATATCAGGATGGAGCGGAGTTACAGTGTCCTCCCCAGTTATCTCCTCTCACCTCATCATTCTTTAGCGCCATAAAATAATAGTGAATGTTCTTGTTGCGGGCGTACTCCTTGACACGAGCTTTGAACTCCTTGTGGTCCAAAACCTCTCCGCAATACTCCAGGACAAAGGTGTTCCTATGGGAAGAAAAAGCAGAATCCCATAGTCAGATGGGTTGTCCAGGCCTAGGATATTCAGAGCTACAACCTCTTCGCTATTTACCAAGCACAGCGCCACATATCGTATAGTGGCTGTGCTTGGTATTGCAGCTCAGTCTCAGTCATCTGAATGGAACGGAGCTGCTGGATGGCCATGTGACCAATGGATGTAATGTCACTGACCACAGAAGAGGAGCTCAGTATCACAGCAACCTCTTGAATCCCTATAACAGTCCAGACATCAGTGACCACCCTCAGGGTGGTTTTAGACTTACGGTTTCAGGTCTTTTGCAGCGCGCAGACCCCAGCCCTTCTTATCGGTCAGGATGACTTCCACATTAGCATGTTGCTTCCTCTGGAATCGGCGGTTCGAGCAGTGCTCCCCATTTGGGCACCGAGATGAGCTGAGGAGGGAGCAGGGAGCGTTAAAGGAAAGGACGACATAAAAAACCCAACCTCTAGGGGTGACAGAATGGAGGTGACTTGTTTTTTTTTCCCCAGGTAAATGACCCATTAGGAGTGCCCTCAGCCTGCCTACAGTGACTGTGCCCCTATTACCGCAGTCATTTCCCTATATCTTTCTAGCAGTGGAGCTCCATTTATCTGACACAGAGCCCCAAATCCCCTGCATAGTCAGGGTTCTATGATAACATTCTTGTACCTGTACCCACCCCTAGGGGGAGCTCACTGCACAGTATGTATACACTAACCATAGAACAGTAGCCATTACAGAACATTCTGAGGCTTACTCCATCCCTTGAATGGCTCCTGTATGCCCCTGCCTGCTGCTCCTGGGGTGAGCTTTGTCCTTACCTTGCCTGGCACCCACTACCTAGACTGGGGGGGTTCTCGTGAACGTGCATCTGACCTGTACTACAGGAACTTGTGCTCTGAGGTTAATAGCAAATTTGGGAGATGTACAGGATCATATACCATTCAATCATGAGGAGGCGGTTGAGACAGTCTTCACCGCAGGCCACCTCTCCCTGCACTCTCTCCTCCTTAGACAGCAGCGGGCACTCGCACTGCATACGCTTTATGTCCCGGTGACTTTTATTCTTCTTCCTGCACAATAGAAATCATCATTAGAAAGTAAAGAGAGGTCAGTAGTGTAATACTCTGCAGGATCTCTCACTATGTATCCATCAGGAGATAGAGGGAGCAATATTCTGCAGAGAGGTCAGTGGTGTAATATTCTGCAGAATCTCTCACTATGTATCCATCAGGAGGTAGAGGGAGCAATATTCTGCAGAGGTCAGTGGTGTAATACTCTGCAGGATCTCTCACTATGTATCCATCAGGAGATAGAGGGGGCAATATTCTGCAGAGAGATCAGTGGTGTAATATTCTGCAGAATCTCTCACTATGTATCCATCAGGAGATAGAGGGAGCAATATTCTGCAGAGAGATCAGTGGTGTAATACTCTGCAGGATATATAACTATGTATTGGTCAGGAGGTAGAGGAGACAGAGCGATGTTCTGCAGATCTATAGAAGGATCTGGGGTGTAATAATCTGCAGATTAGGATAGGTAGTGAAGTCTATTACACAAGAACATTTGGCGACCATACCTCTCTGTGAGATAGACGTTCTCTTCTATCAGGTCGAAGTATGTGGGCATCCTCCCCAGTTTGTAGCCGTCCTTCCAGTGCTGGGGGTCCCTGAAGTCCTCCATGCGGCAGATGGTGCCGGCCTTGCCTTGTTTGGAGGCTGGGGAGTCCACTAATCCGGCCTCGGCCTTCATTCTCCTCCTTTCCAGAGCTTCTGCATCATTCTCGGAGTCACTCTCAAGTTCTTGCCTCCGTTTCTTGGGTGGCCCTCGCTCCTTCATGTCTGACCGGTCCCTCACTATCGGTTCTCTCTTGTCCGGTCGCGGCACGTTGTCCTTTACAGAATTACTGCTGATCTCATGTGCTTGCACAGAGCTGCTCTCCCTCGACCTATCGTGGAGAGCCTTCGGATGGTGTCCGAACTCCTGCACATGATCCTTATCCCAGGCAAAATCATAATCGTCATCATCATCGTCTTCGTTATAACAATGTGTCACCGAATCGGGAACCTGGCCGGACGTCTTGCCATAGGTGAAGTCGTGTTTGTGGTGGTAGCCAGCACTCCAATATCCATTGTCACCCATGTAATGGTGTGAAGGATCATGGGAGCTGCTTCCATGGTAGCCGAAGTACATGTAGCTACTGTCTGGGGGCTGGTACGTGCTACTTGGCTTTTCAGGCTGAGAGAAGTCCCATCCTAGATCAGACAAGTCTTCTGTCGCCTGGAATCCATCAACTCGTGAATAGTCGCCAGGTCCTGGAGCATGACTGTATTCTGATCCATGATGTCTACTGTCTGGCCTCTCGACAAAATTCTTCGTGGGTTGCTTCTCCAATATGGCCAGCTTGGAGGGCGCTGCGGGAATTGCAGGCTTTTCTGACTCCTTAGGAGTTGGTTTGGCTGAGCTAGGAGTGGAAGTCTCTTGCTCTAAAATATTTTCTGCAAGGGCTTTGCCTCTGTTTTTAGGCTTCATGGGCACAGGGTGGCTGGTGCTGACATCTGCATCACAAGGAGGATGCCGAATCTTTGGCTCTAAAGTTTGTGCTACATCAGGAGTCAATTCTGGAACATCTGATACTTTAACTACTGGTGTATCAGGCACAGGAGGGCTTGGGATGTGCACAAAGTCTCTCACATGGTGTTCTGACTGGTTCTCTTGAAGGCCATTTTCTTTATTTTTACCCAAGGTCTCCACGTTGATCGGGAAACCTGGGGATATGGAAAGACAAGACTCCATGGTTACTGGACACGTTTTAGATTCTTCCATGGATACTGTAGACAAGTTAGCACCTTCTTTAAGTAATGCTGGTGATATAGCTTCTTTCATAAATAATGCTGACGGTTTAGCATCTTCCATGGTCAGTGCAGTAGACTTGGCATCATCCATGATTAATGTAGGCATCTTATCCGTAGATAATGCAGATGATTTAGCATGTTCACTGGTTACTGCAGCTGGTTCAGCACCATCCAAGATCACTGCAGTTGGTCTGGCACCTTCCATGGGCATTACAGCTGGTTTACTGTCTTCCATACTTAATGCAGAAAGCGTTGCATCTTCTGTGGTCACTACAGTAATTTTAGCACCATCCATGGTTAATGCAGCTGGTTTTGCATCTTCCATGGTCACTGCAGATTTAGTAACTTCCACGGTCACTGGAGACATTTCATGTTCTTCTACAGTTAACGTAGTAGACGTCTGATTCTCTTCCACTGGTAATGCAAACATCTGACCTTCTTCTAGAGTTTCTGGAGACATATCAGCTTCTTCCATAGTTAAAGTAGAGGTTTTAGGAACCACCACAACTGACTGTAAACGATTCTTGGGGAGGCTGCTGTCATCAGTATCGGTGTCATCCGATTCACTCTCGTTGCTCTCACTTTCTTCGCTATCGGAATAATAAGCTTGGACAGCACTGATGAAGTTCACAGATGGCTTCCTATGGTCAGAGGACAGCTGTGATAAGTCACCAACTACAGCCTCCTCGACTGCTTCAATGGCCAGCACCTCCGGCTTGTAGAGTTCATCATTGGAAGACTCATTCTCCTCAGTTTCGATCTCTATCCATTCTGCTGCGACTTCAGGATGGGCCGCAGATTCTTCTAGTGTTTCCTCATGTTTCGCTGGAGAAAGTCTGAGCTGCAAAGAAGATGCTTCATTAGAATCTTGCGGGGAAGGAGGGGAGTCTTCTTGGAGTATGTCCACAGTCACTTCATGGGTGATACTGTTGTCTTCATCACTCATGGCATTATTCTCCATGGTCTCTATAGGACTTGGTCCTCTAACTAGTGGCATGCTCTCTCTAACTGGGGACATAACTTCATGAGGTAAATCACACTCAGGAGAAGTGCTTCTAGCTATACTTGGCTTTTCTGGGGACAAATCTGTAATCTGAGGCTCAGGCTGAACGTCTATTACAGATTCATGATTGTCACATATTTGATCTGTCCCAGTGGAATTATGGGATTCATCTCCCGGGTCAGTGCTGGAGTTCATATTGTCCGAGTCACGACAAGGACTTGGATCTTTGGTAACATCTTCAACGTGTTTTTTTGACTCTGTAACATAAAAGGATCCCTGCGCCTCAACTGAAGAGATTTTCTTAGTTTCTCCAGTGGTCAGCGGATGTCCTACAGGATCCTCTTCAGAGTTATCTTGCACTTCAATTTCATGATGAGGAACAGAAATTGATATATTGGACACGTCGTGATCTGGGATGTCCGAATGACAGTTTTCGGAGATTTCGTTTGACTCCTCGGTGTGAGAGTTTTCTGTAGAACTGAGGGTAACAAAATGCCATGCTTGACCACGGTAGAGGTCATCGTCATTAGACCGAACGGGACTGCTACATCGATTATCATGGACAAACTGGTCAGCATCTTCAGGGTAAGGGTCGGAAATATTTGCCAACTCATTTTCACTGGAGGAAGGAGCCTCCTCCTTAACATAGATGGGAGAAGATGCCTTCTTGGCCACTGTGCTGTTCTTCTTGTGGACTGGTATGTCGGATGACGGATGGTCCTCTTTTTTGCCCATTTTACGCTCCTCTTTCAGCACCGGCCTTTCCTCCACGTCCCACTTAGAGCTTTTTCTTCCTGAAGTTATAGAATCCGTTTTGGAATCTGATAATTTTGGGACATTTGACTTTACACTGGAGCTTGTCCCACTGTCCGCACGCGAGTGAAAAGAGCCATGTCTGACGTCAGTTTCTTTTGAAGGAGAACCTTTCCTAAAAAATTCTCTATCAGGTGACCTGATATCTTTTCCAGCCCTGCTGGAGGAAGTTCTCCCCCTACGATCAGAATCATAAGAATCAAACTTGGGATCTTTGTCATATTTAGAATGTGAAGAAGACATTGTCCTCGTTTCTCTGTAGGAATGAGAGGATGATGGAGGACGCCTGGATTCGCTCGACCTGGAATAGTTTCTTCGATAATCATCTTCTGAATCAGAACTGTCCCTGGCTCTACTGTCTGCATAGGAGCGAGAATATCTCGTTCTGTAAGGAGAACTTCTGTGGTACCTTCTTTCAGACTCATAATGATGTGAACGATCTGATCTAGAATACGATGAGCTACTCCTTGGACCTCTGTCAGATCTAGATCTTGATCGGGATCTGGAACGTGACCTGCTTCTTCTTCTGTCACGGTCTGACCTAGAATGAGAATAGGAGGAGTACTTGGAATCTCTTTCCGACCTGGAATAATTAGAATGTTTCTGATCCTTTTCAGACTTTGATCTTGAAGAATATTTCCCACTGTCCTCGCTTCTTAAAGACATGGAGCTTCTTTTTAAGTCTCTTTCTTTACTTGCAGTGCGTTTTACCTCATGGGATCGGTGGCTTGAGGACGTCTGTACAGAATCTCCATCAGACTCTGACCCGACCACCATAGTTTCTGAGTGAGACGACTTTGATCTTGGTTTTTCAGGACTGGGATTGGGTTTGACGCTTTGCATACTGGCGGAAGTCTTATCTTCTTTCCCAATATGGGAATATTCTTTCATTACGGTTGTTTCTGTTTTCTCGACAACCGTCTGAGTGCTTGGACTTTGTACAACAGAAACTATAGGGCACTCTTTACTGTCCTTGGAGCCAACTTTGCTTGCTGATGGTGGTGACAACAGTTCTTTTGAGGACATGGCGCTTGGGGGTTCTTTCACTGGAGACTTTGCAAAAGAAGCATTGGCTGCTGATGGAGCTACATCAACTTCTACAAAAGACTTAATGCTTTCCAAGTGTACCACTTGGAGTGATGGTGGGGGTGATGTGGGGGCTGATATTGCAGGAGGGGGTGGGGGTGGTTGGGGTGCTGGTAGCTTGTTTGTAACACTAAGAAGATGCTTTTTGAAATGAATTTTTCCAAGTTCCACCTTGGGCTTTGGTGGAGAAACTTCGGGGGCTCCACCAGTGGATTCAACAAAGTCCATCTTAAGCTTTGATATCTGCTCTGGGGGTGGATTACCCGGCAACTCATTTTGCTTGTCATTGACCAAAGACGTCAGTAATCTGTTCTGCAAGGTTTTCTTTGTGAAGCTGAAGCTGAACGAGACCTTCTGCCTCCCCTGCTCTTCCAAGTTCACCTTTGATTTTGTTCCTTTAGGTAGAAATCTACTTGAGGAAATACCCTTGAAAGTGGCCGCCGACTTGCCGAAAGCTTTCAGTTCATTCTTGGCCTGCAACAAAGTAAAACTGGTAAGTGCAGAATATTTCAGAAAAGAAGTGTGATGATCGTGTGGTAGATTATGGCTCTGTATTGGGGTGCATAAGGTCTTTAAATGGGGATATATGAAGCTATAATGGGACACCTTCCATATGCATGAGGGTAAATAATTCCATAGGGAAAGTGACAGGGTCTCAGAAGCTCAGAGGGTTTCAGGAAAAGAATGTGCCTATATTTGGCCAGAAGCCAGGGTTACATAGTGGATGGAGAGGGGTCCTGAAAACAGCTCAGAAATTAGCAGGAGGGGAGTGTGCTGGACTACATGGCGCTGATCTGTCAGGCTGAGCTCTGGGATATACAGTGCTGCTACCTCACCATCCCCACAGACAGCCTGAGAGTCCTGCCCCGCCCCCCACAGACAGCCTGAGAGTCCTGCCCGCCCCCCACAGACAGCCTGTGAGTCCCGCCCCCCCCCACAGACAGCCTGAGCGTCCTGCCCCGCCCCCCACAGACAGCCTGAGAGTCCTGCCCCGCCCCCCACAGACAGCCTGAGAGTCCTGCCCCGCCCCCCACAGACAGCCTGGGAGTCCCGCCCCCCCCACAGACAGCCTGAGCGTCCTGCCCCGCCCCCCACAGACAGCCTGAGAGTCCTGCCCCGCCCCCCACAGACAGCCTGAGAGTCCTGCCCCGCCCCCCACAGACAGCCTGAGAGTCCTGCCCCGCCCCCCACAGACAGCCTGAGTGTCCCGCCCCCCCCACAGACAGCCTGAGCGTCCTGCCCCGCCCCCCACAGACAGCCTGAGAGTCCTGCCCCCCATAGAGAAAGGAGAGTCACGGAGGAGGGTGACGTGCGGAGAGTAGATACAGTGCGGTATGTAGTCATGGAGGAAGGCGTCTCACCTCATTCTCTTCTTCTCTGTCGTCATTCAAGGACATAGAAAAGAAAATAAAGACACAATTATTATAACAGAAAATGATCAGCGAGAATACAGAATTATACAGGGTAGATATATATCTACAGCGGCCGCCATCACTGTGCAGCAGCTCAGGAGTATCCTACAGCACAGACACTGGTGACAACCACTTACCTTCCTACAGTTGTCACAGCCCCTCCCCCATCACTGAACAGAATTATCAATAGAAAAAAAAATAGTAAAATAAAAAGGATCAAAGAAAAAAAGATGAATAACGAGAAGGAATAACTGTAGATAAAGGTCACCTATCACCAATGGATAGGAGAGAGGTTTTTGATAGTGGAGGGTCCCACCGATCACCAGAGCAGGGTCCTGCACCCCGTGTGTGATAACAGACAGTCACAGGACTAGGCCCTGCAGATAGCTGAATGATTGGCTCCTGATACCAGAAACATGCATGCTCGGCTGGAGTGGGGAGAGGGAAACAAACCTCTGGATTGTGACCATCTCCTGTATGGACAAAGGATCCAGCCTGTTGACACCCAAGTCACAGGATTACTGGCAACGCATTGCTGCATGTAAAAAGGGACACGCTGCCCATGTACAGCCAATCTCCACGTGCCTGCACGATCCGACCGTATGCAGTTTACATCGGACTGTGTAAGACGTATGTACAACAATGCCCATCAACATGTTATACCGCCATATGGCACTAATCTGCCCCACACTGGGGCATTAAAGTAACTGCATCACTATATGAAGCAGCCATCTTCTTATATCACTGCACAACCCATAACCAGCCACCTAAGCACCAGTGCCAGCCCCGGCATCTCCTGCCATCTGTATATAGGATCGGATATTCATGCACTTTGCTCGCACACATGGTCGGGAGGGGGGGGATTTATCAATCCACCCGTGTCAGTTTTCTGGTATAGAGCGGTGATAATGTGGCGCATCTTTGGCGTACAGCCCTTTCTTGCACTGAGGATACACCACATCCCTCATCCTGCACCTCACTCACCACTTTCTTCGAATATGGGTGGAGTAGAGCGGGGATGTCACGCCCGGCACCTGATGTATGAGGAGGCCGGAGCCTTGCGCCAGTCACTGGGTTAGGCCGAGTGCTGACACCAATTTTACCATTAACCAAACGTACAAGCAGATAATCCCCCGCCAATCCCTTGTACAAAGCCCGGAAGGAATGCAGGTGACGCCATTGGGCAGCCATAACACGGTGTGTCTAGTACGTGGTGGGTAATGATGAAAAGATCTGATCTGCACAGTCGTGGCTAAATATGTCCTCCTGTGTTTGACCCACAACTGCTGTGCAGGCTTGTGCATCTCCGTGGTAACAGACGACAAACCCTGCGTAGTCATACGTCCTGCTGTCTGTCTTCCAACTTTATTCGAATATACATAGGTCATACTAATAAGAAGACGACGTATACAATGGCGTATGACTGCAGGATCAGAATACAGAGAGTCTGTTGTGTATCTCCATGGTAACAGACGACAAGCCCTGTGTAGTCTGACCTGCAGTCATACACCCTGCTGTCTCCATCTCCAGACTAACGTACATATAGAGGGGGGTATGACTGCAGGATCAGACTACAGGGGGGTTGCTGTCTGTTACCATGGAGACGCCCAAGTCTGCACAGCAGTGGGAGACACAAATCGATAGGAAATGTATAACAAAAACTACTGGCAAACATGATTTTTCATTGCAAATACCCTGGAGTAATAATAAAAAAAAAAAAATCTGGATGCAAAAGTGAAGATGGACTGTGAGCCTCAAAAAGTAAATGTAAGCAGACGCCATATTGCCTCCAGAAAACATGGTGGTCACACAGAGTAGGAAGGGGGTGAATGGTGGCAAAGTCAATACCCAGAAGATGAGAACATACAAGGCGATGCAGATGATCGGTAGTCACCCATTGTATGGCCGCCGGTTACTAAGATACAGCTCAGGAGATACTCAGCAGAGATGGTCGGGGGCTTCAGCGATGGAGGAGAAACTTCACATCGAGAACTACAAAGTTTTCCATCAAATTGCAACCTGTGTCTCACAAAAGACTTGGCCACCATGACAGGACCATCAGGTCTGTAGCTTGGACCATAAGGTACTGTTCACACCTAGCTGATTCTTTGCCTAATTCTGGCCAGGAGCTGCTGAAATTTCACAGACAATGATTAAAGGGGTTTTCCAGGACTTAAATATCAATGAGTAATCCTTAGGAGGGGCCATCCATATAAGTGAGCGAGGGTCCGACACCCAGCCACCCTACTGATCAGCATGAACATGCTCCAACCTGCCACAAGCTCCCTAAAGAGGACCCCTCACCTCTCCTGTCTGCTATAGTGACTACCTGCATACCCCGTATAACACCCTTACTTATACCCTTGTACTTTGTCGTTCTTGTTATTCTTGGAAATGAATATATAAAGTGACAACTGGGTGTTACGGTTCCCCCTGTCAAAGAGGCGTGTCTCTGCACAGTGTGACACTGTAAGACTGTGCACAGATGCACCAAGATGTCATTTCATCCATACAATTAACAGGAAGAACAACAGAGGAACATTACAACAAAGAATTGTTATACTATGGAGAAAACAGACATGTCCGGATAGGTATGAGACTTCCAGAATACAGGTCAGTGGGGGTCATTCTATCATTTGTAGTACTCCACCGGATGCTAACATGGTTTCTACATGTCCCTCGCAATTCTCTCCGCCACGTTACCCAATGTAGAGATGGCACTCGCACCGGTCGCTTGCAAACTCATGAATTTATTGCAGCTACTGCCAACGTTTCTGCACCAAGCAGAGCCCCATTTTAAGGTTGTCCTGGTCTAATTGGGGTCGGTTCTCCGAGATCTTGCCATGGTGGTCACTGTCCAGATGCAGGCGCCCCCTATGGAGGACAATCTCACCAATTCACTACCATCTGCCAAAATAAACCTCCACCAGGTGAACTTCAGCTCTGTACACACACGGCCCCGAGCCGGAGTACGTGCGGCCATACTAAGCCTCAATGTCTGGTATTTAGAGTCGTTCTGGATTTCTTCAGCTCTTCATTAACCTCTCATCTGCTGCCACGATTCTGGTCTTCAGGATTTCATGTTCCTCTAACAAATAATTTCACCGAACGAAACGTTTAAAGGGAATCTGTCAGGACGATTTGGGACACTAAACCACCCACATGTCCATATGGGACTGGGGTTTAGTGTCCCAAATCACCCTGTTATAGCGCAATCCATGGCCGCATTAAAAATAAAAAAGCTTTATACTCCCCCTGCCGCTGTACTCCCCGCGCCTGCGCAGTTCTTCTATGAAGCCAGAGGAGTTCAGTGCGCATGGCCCGCAATTACGTAGTGAAGCCAGGGTGTCCATCTTTGGCTTCACTGAAGAACAGCGCAGGCGCCGGGAGGCGTGCCAACGAAGAAGCTCATGAATAAGCCGGACTGTTCTCGCTGAACAGCGTTGACCAGATCCTTCTCTAGGTAAGTATAAAAGGTTTTTTATTTGTAATGCGCCTGCGGATTGCATTACAACAGGGTGATCTGGGACACTAAACCCCGGGTCTAGAAGGACCTGTGGGTGGTTTAGTGTCCCAGACTGACCTGACAGATTCCCTTTAAAGGTCCGTTCACACATGTCAGATATAGCAGAGATTTTTGGTGCGGTCTCGCAGATAGCGACACATTCTTATCGAATCAGTTTTGTCAGCTTTTTAAGGTCTTTGTTACGCTGTCCTCTCCACTTTTCTCAATCTCCATCACGTATGCCACATCTAATGAGAGAAATCTAGGCCAGCTATGAGCGGATGTCGACTTCTAGGCCCAGCGGAGAATTCACCTGCTGCACGACTTGGCCTGTGCCTCGCTACGAATCAGGCGACTCCTCTGCCATGACCGGTGTATAATACGTCAGCCACGACGAATCGGCTTCAATCGGGGACATTTTTTATGCCTTGTTTTTATGTCTGTTTTCTGGTGTACGAGGCAAAAAGGAAAATGCTGAAATATTTTTATTTTTTGCAAACAACGCTGCGCTCGCCACTTTCCTGCAAGGCGGGTGTCATGTGGGCTGGGCCTCCAGACCCATCACATTTATGATCCTTTACGTCAGTTGTCTCTAGGGTCACACCTGCACTTGGGTTTCCGTTCTTCTCTTCACACTTTTGGGGACGGTATCCCCAAACGGAAACCAAGTGCAGGAGTGAACCCAGCCTTACTGGTCTACGTCAGCTACAATCTGGTGAAGCTTTCCGTGTACAGGCGCACGGCCCGGCGGAGGCTGCGCCTGATTTATGCAGGGGCTATGAAGACTGGTAGTGAAAACGTGAGTGTGCCCCAATGTGTTTTGTGTGACCCTAC
Source organism: Leptodactylus fallax (assembly GCA_947044405.1). Lineage (NCBI taxonomy): Eukaryota > Metazoa > Chordata > Amphibia > Anura > Leptodactylidae > Leptodactylus > Leptodactylus fallax. The sequence goes on along the minus strand of CAMRHE010001418.1, from coordinate 63,519 downwards.
TACAGAAAATCTGATTTTATTACTGGAATTTGGCCCTACCCAACAAATTCAGCATCAAAATCTGATGTGTGAACACTCCCTTACGCGGCTGCTTGTTATATGGCAGAAATGTGGATTCTGCTGCAGATTTCCCCTCTGCTACCCAACAATAAGAATGCAAAGGGTTAAAACCTACTACATGCATGAAAGAGGTCTGCAATAGAGAGGCGAGATCTGGAAAATCTCATTTACAGGTCAAAACGGCCGTAAACCTGACCCAGGTAGAGTTATCTTTGGGGTATGTTCACACAGCATGGGAAAAACTCCTTAACCCTTCGGCCATTGCCCATCCCCTTAATGGCCGCTGGTCCCATATACACCTGTGTATGATCACAGATCCGGGAGGCCAGAGCAAACCTCAGGCCCAGTCCCATACCTGCCTAGACCCACTAGATGAAGTGAATGGGTCCATGGAGGCAGGGGCAGCACTCGAATATCATCCATGTAGTGTCCGTGCCGTTTTACCACGGTCATGTGCCTGTAGCCTTGGGGGTGTCCATGTTATTTCTGAAGGCAGGGTAGAGGCATTGCTTCGAGCGCTGAGGCCAGTGAGCGGCGGCGGTGACCCCGATAGGTTTATTATGTTTCCCTGCACTGAACACCAACACTCAGGAAAACATCCCAAAAATATGGCAGTTTTCTATCAAAAGTAGCGCCACGCCTGACCATGGGTGACGTGTAGTACTGCAGCCGGTGAATAGGGCACAACTGCAATACCACACAAACTGGACAGAGGTGGCGCTGTTTCTGATTAACCCTAGACGACCCCTTTAACCTTAAACAGATCAGCCGACCCTGTGACCTCCAGGACTCTGTGTTGTTGGGCGATCACCTAATGGGCTAAACAGTAATAATGTAGGTAAAATCCTGACAGACCTTTAACCCTTCGATGTGACAAATAACATGCAAAAATGTCATTATACTGAAAAAAAAAAAAAAAAACCTGGGGCGTCTTGGGCGTTAATGGAGTTCTCCAAGACATGGCTGCTTTCTTCTAGAAATGGCTCCCCATCTGTTCACAGGTTGCGTGTGGTACTGCAGCTCAGCCATAATACCAGACACAAGCCATGGACAGATACGTTACAAGAAGAGAGCAGCCATATTTTCTAATCCCGGACAAGCCCTTCATTGATAATGGTTGGCTAAAGCGGCACAGAATTAACCCCCTCCTTGCCCTGATAGCTGCCTGCGGCCGCTGCTGCCCCTCGGAGGGTGACATCAGCACTTCCTCTAAACCACAGAGCTGGTATTATGTTGTTCCTTGGTGACTGATGACGGTTGTCATAGCAACAAGGAGGTTTTAAGTGACGCCAGGGATAGAAGGCGGCAGGTGTTCCTCCGCTCCCACCCGAATGTGGCTGTAAAAATGCAGATTTTAAAGGGGAAGTCCTGGCAGATGGAGCAGATTGTAGACTCCTCCAATGAGGACTGTGGGGCTCAGAGTTCAGTCTGAGAGGTCACACGGAGGATTATGGATCTCATCCGTGACATGGCCGGCAGTGTACAGAGCGGCAGATCTAATCCCCGACATGTGGCCGGCAGATGTGCAGCGCTCCACACGGAGGAAAGAAAAAATGTGGGAAAAAACACAAACCAGACAGAAGGCCTGGAAGTATGTATCCGAGGAGAAAGCAGGGGCCCGACACAGCAGCGGAGAGAAGAGGGAGCCCAAACATACTGTACCCCGAGAAACATCCCCTGTCCTGAGGCAGCAAGGCCAGAACCACATGAGCCTTATATACAGGAGCAGCCGAAAACCCCAGAGAGGAGCTAATGACATCAGAGGTCACATGATCAGGACCGTGAGGAGCAGAGACAGAGGGAGGGCTGTGTATAGAGACCTAACACAGGGGGCGCTCTACTAGAGCCAACATACAGAGTGACCTCAGCAAGTGAATAGAAACCAAGCTAACAGAGCAATAATAGTGTGTGAGGAGGGGGAGAGTGTTAGAGTACCCAAACCAGAAGAATAGTGAGCGCAGCTCTGGAGTATAATACAGGATAAGTAATGTAATGTATGTACACAGTGACTGCACCAGCAGAATAGTGAGTGCTGCTCTGGAGTATAATACAGGATGTAACCGGTCGTACGGATGTAATGTATGTACACAGTGACTGTACCAGCAGAATAGTGAGCGCAGCTCTGGAGTATAATACAGAATGTAACTCAGGATCAGTACAGGATAAGTAATGTAATGTGTGTACACAGTGACTGTACCAGCAGAATAGTGAGTGCAGCTCTGGAGTATAATACAGGATGTAACTCAGGATCAGTACAGGATAAGTAATGTAATGTATGTACACAGTGACTGCACCAGCAGAATAGTGAGCGCAGCTCTGGAGTATAATACAGGATGTAACTCAGGATCAGTACAGGATAAGTAATGTAATGTATGTACACAGTGACTGTACCAGCAGAATAGTGAGCGCAGCTCTGGAGTATAATACAGGATTAACTCGGTTCGTCGGATAAGTAATGTAATGTATGTACACAGTGACTGCACCAGCAGAATAGTGAGCGCAGCTCTGGAGTATAATACAGGATATAACTCAGGATCAGTACAGGATAAGTAATGTAATGTATGTACACAGTGACTGCACCAGCAGAATAGTGAGCGCAGCTCTGGAGTATAATACAGGATGTAACTCAGGATCAGTACAGGATAAGTAATGTAATGTATGTACACAGTGACTGCACCAGCAGAATAGTGAGCGCAGCTCTGGAGTATAATACAGGATGTAACTCAGGATCAGTACAGGATAAGTAATGTAATGTATGTACACAGTGACTGCACCAGCAGAATAGTGAGCGCAGCTCTGGTGTATAATACAGGATGTAACTCAGGATCAGTACAGGATAAGTAATGTAATGTATGTACACAGTGACTGTACCAGCAGAATAGTGAGCGCAGCTCTGGAGTATAATACAGGATGTAACTCAGGATCAGTACAGGATAAGTAATGTAATGTATATACACAGTGACTGTACCAGCAGAATAGTGAGCGCAGCTCTGGAGTATAATACAGGATAAGTAATGTAATGTATGTACACAGTGACTGCACCAGCAGAATAGTGAGCGCAGCTCTGGAGTATAATACAGGATAAGTAATGTAATGTATGTACACAGTGACTGCACCAGCAGAATAGTGAGTGCAGCTCTGGGGTATAATACAGGATGTAACTCAGGATCAGTACAGGATAAGTAATGTAATGTATGTACACAATGACTGTACCAGCAGAATAGTGAGCGCAGCTCTGGAGTATAATACAGGATAGTAAATAAAAAAACAAAAACAACACCAGCAGAATAGTGAGTGCTGCTCAGGATCAGTGCAGGATAAGTAATGTAATGTATGCACACAGTGACTGCACCAGCAGAATAGTGAGCGCAGCTCTGGAGTATAATACAGGATAGTAAGAAAAAAAAAAAAAAAAAAAACAAACCAGCAGAAAAGTGGGCGCAGCTCAGGAGTCAGTACAGGATAAGTAATGTAATGTATGTACACAGTGACTGCACCAGCAGAATAGTGAGTGCAGCTCTGGAGTATAATACAGGATGTAACTCAGGATCAGTACAGGATAAGTAATGTAATGTATGTACACAGTGACTGTACCAGCAGAATAGTGAGCGCAGCTCTGGAGTATAATACAGGATGTAACTCAGGATCAGTACAGGATAAGTAATGTAATGTATATACACAGTGACTGTACCAGCAGAATAGTGAGCGCAGCTCTGGAGTATAATACAGGATATAACTCAGGATCAGTAAAGTAATGCATATAGTTTGACTAATCTATGTAGATTACTTCTATATGTAAACTAGGGTTATTGTCTAACATTTAGATACAGGACAGCATTGTCTATAGGCTGCTGCAATGGTCATATAGTCAGGATAGAAAACATCTCAATATGTAAAACATGATGCAGCATCGGGTTCAGGAAAGCCCCAAAGCCGCACAAATGGATGACAGAAGCCACAGCCCCTTATCAGGAGCGGCAGGAGCCTTGTCTGTGGCATGTCGTCCCCTCTGCTGTGGGTGGTTGGTTGCAGAGACTACAGATAATGGTGATATAGTCACATATATATATATAAAATATGTAGAGTCACAAACAAGGGCATTTACTGTTGGTTAGGAGGCCTCTGCGATTCCTCCTGTTCTGTCTCATCATCTTTTTCTGTCCTGAAAGACAAATACACAACATTAAGAATCTGACCTGCAATATACAGCATGGAAATGTGCAGCAAAAATAAGAGCTATCCACCCCCCTATAACAGTACATAGGCCAATGACTGCACATTGTAAATCTCTGAGTTCAGCCATACCAGACAGAGTACTAGGGATATACAGGCCCTACACAGCAGCCAACGGGTATGTCTCCCTACAAGCCTTGCATGGCCAAGCATGCGTGTGGTGTTTTTAATATGGGGGGGGAGTGGGGTTAGATAACCCATAAAGGTTAGTCAGGGTGTGTGCGCAGCGCGGCGGATTAGTCGTCTCTATTACCTGGGTCTTATATTAATCACTGTCCTCATCTGAACCCTTCAAGCTCTACTACATCATACAGGGGAGAATGGCCGTCACCTCACCTTTGACCTCAGATCGGATGTCATGATATTCCTAATAACCCCTAACACCACTACATGCATGTGAGTGCAGAGGTGTAGCAGAGCGGAGTGTGTGACTTGCTGTGTATCTGTGGCGTTACATAGGACTGCAGGTAACCGTATGTATTCATACCAACCAGAGTGCGCCAAGCCATCCGACCAGTCAGGGCAGGATCACGTGAGGTTAGAAGAAGCTGGCAGGCTGCGCTGCTGTACATACAGGACTATCACCGCCATCACACAAGCTCTAATCTCCAGGAGTGATAAGTCACTGTAATAAAGTCAGGGGGTACAAGGATCTGAGGGGAATCACTTATTCACATTCTGCACAACATTCAACATACTGAATGGCTAGCCCCTGCACAGAAGCAATGACCGCCGATACCCCACACTAGAGGGGTGAATGACCACCTACCAGCCCCTGCACAGAAGCAATGACCGCCGATACCCCAAACTAGAGGGGTGACTGACCACCTACCAGCCCCTGCACAGAAGCAATGACCGCCGATACCCCAAACTAGAGGGGTGACTGACCACCTACCAGCCCCTGCACAGAAGCACTGACCGCCGATACCCCACACTAGAGGGGTGACTGACCACCTACCAGCCCCTGCACAGAAGCAATGACCGCCGATACCCCACACTAGAGGGGTGACTGACCACCTACCAGCCCCTGCACAGAAGCAATGCCGCCGATACCCCAAACTAGAGGGGTGACTGACCACCTACCAGCCCCTGCACAGAAGCAATGACCGCCGATACCCCAAACTAGAGGGGTGACTGACCACCTACCAGCCCCTGCACAGAAGCAATGACCGCCGATACCCCAAACTAGAGGGTTGTATGACCGCCGATACCCCAAACTAGAGGGGTGTATGACCACCTACCAGCCCCTGCACAGAAGTAATGACCACCGATACCCCACACTAGAGGGGTGAATGACCACCTACCAGCCCCTGCACAGAAGCAATGACCGCCGATACCCCAAACTAGAGGGTTGTATGACCACCTACCAGCCCCTGCACAGAAGCAATGACCGCCGATACCCCACACTAGAGGGGTGACTGACCACCTACCAGCCCCTGCACAGAAGCAATGACCGCCGATACCCCAAACTAGAGGGGTGACTGACCACCTACCAGCCCCTGCACAGAAGCAATGACCACAGATACCCCAAACTAGAGGGGTGACTGACCACCTACCAGCCCCTGCACAGAAGCAATGACCGCCGATACCCCAAACTAGAGGGGTGACTGACCACCTACCAGCCCCTGCACAGAAGCAATGACCGCCGATACCCCAAACTAGAGGGGTGACTGACCACCTACCAGCCCCTGCACAGAAGCAATGACCGCCGATACCCCAAACTAGAGGGTTGTATGACCGCCGATACCCCAAACTAGAGGGGTGTATGACCACCTACCAGCCCCTGCACAGAAGTAATGACCACCGATACCCCACACTAGAGGGGTGAATGACCACCTACCAGCCCCTGCACAGAAGCAATGACCGCCGATACCCCACACTAGAGGGGTGACTGACCACCTACCAGCCCCTGCACAGAAGCAATGACCGCCGATACCCCAAACTAGAGGGTTGTATGACCGCCGATACCCCAAACTAGAGGGGTGTATGACCACCTACCAGCCCCTGCACAGAAGTAATGACCACCGATACCCCACACTAGAGGGGTGAATGACCACCTACCAGCCCCTGCACAGAAGCAATGACCGCCGATACCCCAAACTAGAGGGGTGTAGACCGCCGATACCCCACACTAGAGGGGTGAATGACCACCTACCCGCCCCTGCACAGAAGCAATGACCGCCGATACCCCAAACTAGAGGGTTGTATGACCACCTACCAGCCCCTGCACAGAAGCAATGACCACCGATACCCCACACTAGAGGGGTGAATGACCACCTACACGCCCCTGCACAGAAGCAATGACCACAGATACCCCAAACTAGAGGGGTGACTGACCACCTACCAGCCCCTGCACAGAAGCACAGACCGCCGATACCCCAAACTAGAGGGATGAATGACCACCTACCAGCCCCTGCACAGAAGCAATGACCACAGATACCCCACACTAGAGGGGTGAATGACCACCTACCAGCCCCTGCACAGAAGCAATGACCACAGATACCCCAAACTAGAGGGGTGTATGACCACCTACCAGCCCCTGCACAGAAGTAATGACCGCCGATACCCCACACTAGAGGGGTGAATGACCACCTACCAGCCCCTGCACAGAAGCAATGACCGCCAATACCCCAAACTAGAGGGGTGAATGACCACCTACCAGCCCCTGCACAGAAGCAATGACCACCGATACCCCACACTAGAGGGGTGAATGACCACCTACACGCCCCTGCACAGAAGCAATGACCACAGATACCCCAAACTAGAGGGGTGAATGACCACCTACCAGCCCCTGCACAGAAGCAATGACCACAGATACCCCAAACTAGAGGGGTGACTGACCACCTACACCGCCCCTGCACAGAAGCAATGACCACAGATACCCCAAACTAGAGGGGTGACTGACCACCTACCAGCCCCTGCACAGAAGCAATGACCGCCGATACCCCAAACTAGAGGGGTGAATGACCACCTACCAGCCCCTGCACAGAAGCAATGACCACAGATACCCCAAACTAGAGGGGTGTATGACCACCTACCAGCCCCTGCACAGAAGTAATGACCGCCGATACCCCACACTTGAGGGGTGAATGACCACCTACACGCCCCTGCACAGAAGCAATGACCGCCGATACCCCAAACTAGAGGGTTGTATGACCGCCGATACCCCACACTAGAGGGGTGAATGACCACCTACCAGCCCCTGCACAGAAGTAATGACCGCCGATACCCCAAACTAGAGGGGTGACTGACCACCTACCAGCCCCTGCATAGAAGTAATGACCGCCGATACCCCAAAATAGAGGGGTGTATGATCGCCGATACCCCACACTAGAGGGGTGTATGACCACCTACCAGCCCCTGCACATGTGATCTGTAACCAGCTATTGTATCACTACAAGTGCCAGGATGTCATAACCTTACAGGATACAGAGACCTCCCAGATCATTTTTGCATTCCAGATCTCTGCTTGCTGTCAGCAAATGAGAATCATCACATGCTAAAACCCTAGTATCCAGACTAGACAATCCCCACCAGCTGATACAGTGTATCAGCCCAGGTAATGTGTAACAAACCAACAGAACAGGAGAGAGACTGCTGATACGTTTAGGCTACGGACTACATCCTATGAAGAACAGCGCCATGGTAGAAGCAGTGCAACCACAGCGCAGGTCCATAAGAAGCACAAACCATGCTGCAGATGTGAACAGAGCCTAGGTGCTGGGTATAACTAAAATTCTCAGCTGTGACAAACACTTGGTCAGTAACAGGGGCCTGCGGCTTGGCCGGCCTGGATTGTGCAGAGCCTCACTGAGAATAACAGGGGGCAAATAATTCTCAATCAGCAACGTCTGCTCAGGAATGTGGAAAATCTACCAAGGCGAGGTGTAGAGCTCCGAGAGCAGAGCGATCCCACGTGTCGAGAGCAGTGGCATATACTGGCCCATACACCGGCCTCAGTGACCATTACTGCTACAGTTATTCACTGGCTCATCAATCAGCCTGATCAGATAGGAAACAGGGTCCCCACACCAAGACTTCAGGGGCCTTCCTGTAAAGTGGTAGATGCGATTTACCGGCAGTCCATGAATGTTGCTCTATGGCCGCATTCACACACACAATTTGGTTTGTTCCTACAGATTCCACACAGTACAGCACAACGCACCCCCCTGTCAGAACGGCGGAGTCGGAGCTTTATGTAACTTTACTGTCCAATTTGCAGCGAACGAACCAAATCAACACTGTCACTTTCATCTTGACTTTACATTTCAATCCTTCCCTGTTTCTGCTTGCTGTCAGTGAATCGAAACACTACATCCAGACACACCGAGCCTGTCCAAACCAAAGCTGTGAAGACATTTTCTTTCACTTATTTTAGATCCACAAGCTGACAGCTGGGGGTCCGACTACAAGACCAAACGGACCACAAGAGCAGCAGCTCACCAGCGCCCCTTGTGGATAAATCTGCTCTGCACATACATGACCACAGCTCCATTCTCTATGAAGGGATCGCTGCTCTGAAAGTCCAACAGAAGAGAATACAGCAGTGGCCATGAACGTGTACTACCACTGACACAGGGCACTTGTGGACCCCCGTTCTCAGGATCGCTGGAGTTCCCAGTGGTCGGACCCAAAACAATCAGTGGATAGGCAATAGGTGTAACCAGGGGGACGTAGTATGTTTTTCAGGAGGAGTTGTCTTCTCTTCTTCATATCTTGTGATTGCTTTAAAAAAAAAAAAAAATTGCGTCAAAAATTCCAGTGACTCCAGCCGGCGAGGTAAGGCATTGTTCACACAGACAACACATGGTCCTATCGATTTTACAGCATATTCTGTCCATGGATCTGTGATGTCACCAGGGTGAAGCATTACAACAACACAGTAAGGCGAGGTTCACACTATTGTTATCACAGCCCGCCGAGGACACCCTCACCACTATGAGTAGTGATAGAGTAACAGCCCCCTCATTCTGCGTCCGTTCCCATCGACTACAATGTAAAAAAACATCACAGAATTTCCTGCATGAAGGACTTTTTATTGTCGGAAAAGTCAAAAACTTCCATCATGTTTTTAACATGGGGTAAATGTAGAAAGACGCCCAACGAAGGGGGCGCCATCTACATCTGTCTTTTGATGTCCATTGCTCTCATCCGGATAACAGTAGTGTTAAACTGAAATCTCGCCTGGCAATTTCACTCAAACAAGGGGGAGGGGCGCTGCTGGGTAGTGCGGGGTGTAGCAGTTTGGAGCCACAGACCCTCCCTCCGTGCTCCACATTGCGTATTTGCATATTGTGAAATAAATGAATGTGTCAGCAACCGAGGTACGAAGTTTTAAAGCCTTACATGGAGGAGAGTCTGACCTGTGTAGCGGTGCTGCTGGTTTAATGCACGACCCCCCCTATTCCTACACCCCTCCGGCCGGCCACCACTGTTGTGGCTCAGACATCACTGCTGTACCAGTTCTGTATACAAGGAGAATGGCAGCGATCGGCGACCCAGTGCGGGGTACAGAGGGAGGACGCAGGTAAAGATCAGCACTTTGCTGCCTCCCCACCTTTGCATGCATTTCATTTTATGACCCCAGACAACCCCTTTAATGGGTGTGACTGGTCCACAAGACAAACCAGAGCAGGTCTGTGATTTATTTATTTTTTTTTCCCCAAGGACCAAAGGTCTGTGTATGAGGACAGACGTCTGAACACACCCACGTACCAATAGGACCATGTACTGTGCGAAGAGAACACAAAGCACGTCTGAAAAATGGGAATGTGAATAAGTCCTAACTGAGCGCTGTAACTACTTACCTCTGCCACTAACTCAGGGCCGGGGTACAATAAGAAGCAGCGATACTCACCCCCCCCCCCCAGTTCTCCGTTCCAGTGTTGGGCTCCTTGTTCTATCCAGTGCAGGAAGTGTTCCGGCTCAGGTGACCTCTGCCACTATCTGGCCTCAGCGCTCACATATTAGGTACTGGTGACATATCAGCAGTGACATCACTGGTAACCAACATGTGACCACTGAGGCCAGTTACTGAGTGCACAGGGGTGGAACATGGGACCCAATACTGGAATGGAGGACGGGGGGGATAAATGACACTTATTTTACTTGATCTCCTAGAAATCCCTTTACTTGACCATGCACGTTACAGGATTGCTAGCCATCTAATGGGTATGGGGTCTCTTCGAGTCTCCTCTGACCCCAGTTGTTGGGGGAGATCAGGATTGCTCAGGTGGATTTTTAACTACCCGATCCTTTTGTTTGGGATGAGCTGGAGGAGCTTGGCCGCCGCTCCCCCACACCCCCTCCTCTGTCCAGGACACATGCACTGCTTGGTCAAGAATCGCCATCTTGTGTGCATGGCTGGCTTTAAGGGCTCTCTCTTCTCACAGCTCAGGGTTTGTTACAATGTATCAGTCTAGACAATCTGAGTTTAAGAGCCTGGATTCCATGTAACAAGTGAAATATAATAAACTATCAGGACAGGAGACACATTGGTGCTGATGATTTATTTAGCTCACATTAGCTGGATACATTGTAACAAACCCTCAGCTGTGAGATTTATCAGGTCAGGACTAGTTTTCACCTTCAGAATATTAAGAAGCATGTTCCCATTAACTGACAATAGACAGAGATCTTGACAGTGGTGAGAAGGTAAAGCACAGAGTCTATTAGAAAGGAAAACTATCAGGACGCAGTGACGGAGAGAAGACTGGAGCGGCCCCTGCACTCAGCAGGTCCTCAGACCCTCCAGATACAGCGCCCCCTGAAGTCACAGCTCAGGGATAAGGACTGCACCATCACAGAGCTGGAAAACTTTCACCATTATTAATCTTCCTATATCGAACGCCAACAGAAAGAAAGAAAAGCCACAGAGACACTGAGGACAGACGGTGTGAGAATGATGTAGGCAGCAGTGGGGGCCCAGGTGTGGGTGTGTGTGTAATCCTCCAGGGGGCTCTCTCAGCAACAGAGCCAAACAATACGAACATCCATAGAAACCCTAAAGAGCAGGCTACAAGTCTGCATTATTAGGGGTACATGGATGTTGTATGGATGATTGCTGCTCTGAAGAGACGCCGTCTGATGATAACATCTGAGCACCTGATGGGATGACACCTGAAACCTTTACGGGCTCCGTGCACATGACCTGACCCGTCCCATATACCTTGGAGGTTCACTAGACGCCCCTCTTACATCACCCAGTACTGTTTATCGGTGATGTAAACCTCCCTGAACCCCAACACAGCCATGAGCAGAGTATAAGCTGCTCCTCATCCTGCTGCAGCTCCAACAACTACAACTCCAGACAAGAAAGTTGTCACATGTAGGTGACCCCTGAAATCTGCAGCTGATCATGTCTGCCCAGCACCCGGTGGTAACTAGCTCACTGACCCAATATGGCGTGCAGAGAAGCAACCAAAGAATATAGAAGAGGGGCCCTGTGCGGCTTTAGCCCTGGGGGATGGTCAGTACTGACCCTGGTGCAGCTAGCTGCCATGATCACTACAGCCGGCTGAGCGTGACCTGTTGTGATCACATTACACCTTGTTATGTCCCAGCTATGGGCTCCATAGAGACGTGAAGTAGCTACATAACTCTGCAGCAGCAGGAGGTAAACATGAAGAGCGCCCCTATCAGGCACAATGTAACATTTCCACATGACTATATACAGCACACTCCATATTATACATAGTATATGACAAGTGACTGTGTTACGCTTATAAATGTTCAACCCCCCGCCCACTTTGAAGCGAACCCCATGAGGCATTTTCAGGGACAAACCTCTAACCCTGAAAATGGGGTGCAGCCCTTGGCAGAGGTGACAACCCTTGTACTCAGCATCAACCAACTTTGTGCACATGGAGGTTGTAATAGAACAAAACCTTCAGATCAGGGGGACCCTGCACCCTAACTGCACCCCCACATTTACACTATGGGTATGATACTCCTCCATATCACACAGTGAACCCCATAGGTGTATCAGGGGGTGATATGGAGGCAGCCGCCTGCTGGACATGTTGGGGTGCAGGATGTTCGATGTGTTTTGTAGGGTGACCATGGCACTTGTATCCTCCAAAATATACTTACTCAGTAGGGTGTTCTGGATCATAAAAATCCCCCATTGTCAGCAGTGGAGCAAGGCATCCAGCCTGGAGAGAGGATGGGGGTGACTCCAGAGAGATGGGGTGCAGGTACAGTGACACCTTCAGATGGCTACACCCCTACAGGTAGGAGACCAGCGGTCTCCAGAGGAGGGGCAGATGTAGCCAATGCCAAATACTGGGATGTACACAGAAAGCCTCCTAGAGACGGGGTGCTGCAGACAGAAGAAACTCCAGAAATATTGGGGTGCAGTAGCTCCAGACACATGCAAGGGATAGTCTCCAGATACTGGGGTTCACAAAGTAGGGTCCCTCGGATATTGGGGTGCAGAGGTCTTGGCTCTCTGGGTACTCCAGGCACCAGATATTGGGGTGCAGAGGGCTGTTTCAGAAGTCGTCCAGGGCCCCGCGGGTTTTGGGGGTGCACACCTTTCGCTTCTCCTCTCACAGGTGGGCTAATGGCTGCAGCTCAGGCCCCGTGCTCCTCCGTCCCCAGGTCTCAGGCCATGACGGCGCTGCCCTCAGTCCATGCGTCGCTCACGTCTTCCTCCTCAGCCCCCTCTCCCTCCGGCCTCTCACCCCTGTGCGTTCCCGGCTCTTGCCTGCAGGAAAGGCCGCCTACCGAGCACGAGGCCCCGACTGCACGGCTACTACAGGCCGCCGCTTGTTCGGGAAGGGTCAGGGCCGCAAACAGCGCAGGACAGAAGTCAGACGTCTTAGGCCGGGAGAAGGTGCAAGGTTTCCCGGCAGGATCGCAGCACTGCGGCCTCCGGCTGCTCGGCTCCTCCTCCTCCAGAACACGGAGCGGAAATGGCGCAAACTCATCCACTTCCTCCAGTCACAACTGTAACGAGGAGGGGGGTGGAGGAGGAGATTACACCCCCAACGATGAGGACAACGTACGGCTCTGCACACAGGTGAGACCGCAGCCTCCGGAGCATAGCGACCACCACCATACACATAGCGGCACACCATATACACACCGGATGGTACCGGCCTCACACACAGCTCTGTTGTCAAGCTCTGGAACTGTTACCCATAGCAACCAATCAGATTCCAGCTTACATATCTCCAGTGTCTGTTGTATCTTGTAAAAAGCGTGATGATTGGCTGCAAGCGATTTATACAAACTTTATTTATACTATGTCCCTATATGAATAAACAATCTGAAGTGCCTGCACGTTGCAACCAATCAGGGTCCAGCTTTCATGTTCTGATTGTAGATTAAAAAATGAAAGGAGTGATGTGATTGGTTGCTATAGACAACACTGTCTGTCTTTCTATAAACTTTATTTATAAACGACTGTTTGAAATCCGTCAAATATGATTATATATATATATATAAGAGAGAGAGCTATTGTAGGTACTAAAAAAGTATATAGCGTTTACTGCAAAGGCCATATTTATAGAGGCTGCACCACTTTTTCCAATGCATATGCATACAATGGAAAGACTGGGCATTATCCTCATGACAGGATGTGGTGCATCACTAATAATAACCCCCTAGAAATATACATGGCCCCACATGACATGGTAAATAATGACAAGCTGAAGACATAAAACATCTAATAAAGTTTTGTCGTTCGTCAACAATTTAGCAAAATGGCGCTAGACACGTTAAGGGTGGCTTCACACTACTGTTATGTAATGTCCATTGTTCTTATCCATCACAGGATCAGAGCAATGGACATTAAATGACAGTTGCATACAGAGCTCCTTCTGCCGGGTGTCCAATGTAAAACACACGACGGAATGCTGTATTGTATCTTCTGTCCTCATTCTTGTCTTCTATCTTCTGTCTTCTATCTTTTGTCTTCTTTGTTCTGTCATATTTTTTTTACTTTTTTGACAGAAGAAAAAGTCCTGCATGCAAAGCATCTGTCATGACGTTTACATTAGAGTCAATGAGAGCGGACACAGATGGAGGAGGGGTGTTGTGTCTGTTTCTCAGATACCATTGATGTCCGTTGCTCTCATCCTATGACAGATGACAGCAAAGGACTGTATTCATGGTAATGTGAACATAGCCTAATAAATATGGTTCATTCATCTCGGCATTTATGCCAGATCCTTGGTGATACTTTTCTACTTGACAATGGATCTTCGCAGTAATACACATACTCACCAACTGTCTTGAAGTTGTCAGAACTGCCCCGAACTTTCGTTAACAATTTCTGAAAAATTTAAGCATGAGCTGAAACCCCAATGGGAGGCAGTGATGGATGCTTCTAAGTGGGCTCAATCTTGCCAACCATAATGCAAGGCCTCATTTCTGATTAGCTCCATTGTATAGGAGACTATTCCGCAGGCAAACCCGCAACGTGAAGTCCGGTTTTTGGAGAGGAATCTGAGGCAGAAGACCACCTAAAATTCCTCTTTAAATACCTCCATGTGAATGGGAATTTTACAACTACTAGCAGGTCATGCCTATATTTGACACTCCTCATTTACGGTTTTAAGCTCACATCAGTCCGATAATCGTGAATATTTTATAGTCTGCTTGTGTTGAACTAATTTGCCTACATTCACCCCAAAATCTCTGATGATTTGGCTGGTTTGGCAATTCTTTCAGCAGAAAATGTCGCTGATCTGGCTCCAGGTTGGACAATGCGGTAATCAAATAGGACAGGAATGGTGGCAGATCCTTAGCGGCAATATCCCAGAAGCTGATCGGTAAGAGCTGCCAGTGGCCGTCTACATCTTTAAAGGGGTTATGTCACAAAAATCATCACCCCCTATCAGTATGACAGGATAAATTGCTGATCGGTGGTGGTCAAACTGCTGAGATCCCCACTGATCCCGTGTACGGGGGTGAATGTAGCAGTGGACGCAGATTGCGCCCCCCTATTCACTTCAATTGTCAGCGCTGGAAATAGCCGAAATACGGCACTCAGCTATCTCCAGTGCTCCCATTGAAGCGAATTCTCAACAGGAAATGGAAATGGGAGAAATAATTATCATTTTATAATCAAAAAAGTGTTTTTAAAGATTTTTTTCAGATAAGTCTGTCTTAAAGGGTTAAAGATGTAAGTGACACCCGCCACCATATGTATCAGCTGGTGTATGGGGAGGCAGGGGGCTTCATACACAGACCTGGGGGATGCTCAGAGTGAATCTATACATGTATGATAAAACCGTGGATGGACAGACTCACACTGCATTCCCATTATCTCGCAGGTTTCCGTATTTCTCCCGTGATGGACTCATTAATGCCATTTGTGTAGACACAGAACCCAAGGTGATCCGTAAACTGCGCCAGCAGGTGAAGAAAGGGTAAGTTCTGGTCCGTGGCTGAATCCTGACAGAATCTGCTGATATTCCTCCACAATGTGAACATGGATGATCAGCCGGTATTGCCCGGGATCCATGTCCTTACTGTGTTTTACAGAGGAAGTGAAGTGATTCATGGCGGCCAATGATATCAATTTGCAGTGCGGCTAATAGAGGGAGCTGAAACATAGCCTAAACCAGGGATACTTAACCGAGCCCAGACCATGGCCGCCAGCTGTCCGGACCCCTTCCTTCTGGCCAATTCATCATGATAGTGGTTGGGGGAAATATTCATCTCCTGACCACTGTCCCCTAAGCCCTGATAGCTTACTATAGCGGCAGCTATGAATTATAATGGGGGGGGGGCAAAATGTGGAGGCAACCTAATGAGGAATTATACTGTGTGGGACATTAATGCCCCTATACATACAGTATAATGCCACATTAGTGTCCCCACATAGTACAATGCCATATTAGTGTCCCTTCACTAGTTAATGACATTGACCCCTCTACTACATTTGAGCACCATGGAATTTCCTAATTCTTCTTGTTTAAGCCTGGGGGACATCTTCTAGTCAGACACCTCTTGTCGCCAAAAGATATGGTCAAACTGTGGCCCCCCCAGGACGCTTAGCGGAATGCCCTCCTGCTCCTCACCGCTAGTAGGTGTCTTGCTATCAGTCACTGCATGCGCAATGTAGTATTAAATAGCAAGTATTCAATGTAATGTCCACCTGTATAAGACATGGAAGGCTCAAATCAGTCAGAAAAGGAGACGCTCCCTATCCTGGCTCATCGAAGGGGGTCCCAGTAGGGCATGTGGACAGGCGTTGTCTTCATGAGACCCTCCTTATATGGATGAATTTTCCCAATGATTGTGGTATAATGTGGATCAGATGTGAAGCTCTGACCGCGGTCACACTTATAACCCCCTCTCCCGGCAGCACTAGGTTTCGGTTTTTGCCTCTCTTATATTCAGCTGCTCCTCCTCCATGACTGATCCTTGTGTCCACATACAGATACTTCAGGGACGCCAACATCATTGTGGGACAGCGAGGACGGGGCAATAACTGGGCGTATGGTAAGACCTATGTATCTCTATACAGCTAATTCTGCACCAATGACACCATTGTACCGGTTACATAAGGCATCTGTCCATAGTCTTAATGACATGACTTGCGACTGTCTCCAGTTCTGAAGCTGCCTCCAATATCGCAGAGGATATGAATGTCAGTTTTCATACACCTATAGAAAAAAAGAAAAAAAGGAGGGGGATTACATGAGCGCTGCTATATCCGGTAAACACGTTCAAAAAATGTGTGACGGAGAATCACTCATAAACCATAGTTAGATCCAAAGCTTTTATTCCACTTAAAAAACGGGCAACGCGTTTCGACACTAAACTAGTGTCTTCATCAGGCCAACTAGGTAACAGAAAGTGACAGAAAACATACATATAAATATATAAATACATAAATACATACATATAAATACATAAAAAATGGGGGTATAAGCATGTCATCGCGAGTAGTAGTAGTAATTTTAAAAATAGTGATAGTAGTACTACAAAATAAAATAGAGATGAAGAATCAAATAAAAAGTAATAACAAATGGGCAAAGGATGATGGTGAATAACAATATTAGATAAGTAGCGCTGGTAATAAAGGAACCATTAAAAAATACAATATGCATAACTAGGGATAAAATCAATGGAAAGACATACCAGATAAAATTGATTTCCACAGTAGCAATAGTAGTGGCATTTGTAATAGCATTAGTGATACATAATATATATATATATATATATATATATATATATATATATATATATATATAAAAAAGATAAAATGTTTGATTTGTAGTATGCTGAGTAATATGAATACTTCATATGTATATAAAATCAATGCATAATGGTGTGGGGCTACAAATTGGAGGATACAACTATGTGGGCTAGCATTTGGAAGAAGGGAAGGGATGCAGGGGAGCATACATATGTATGTGTGTGTATGATGATATGTGATCTAATTATGGGTGCTAGTTTAGTAGGTTAAGATATATAATAAGATTATGGATTATAAAGTGGCTAATGATGTATGGCCTAGTTGTGGGTAATGGTCTGATAACCAAAGATATAGGGTATGTTTGTAGGTGATGAACAAATGGATTAAAATAGAGAATTCAATTGGATGTGGTGTATGTGATGTGGGGTAGATGGGCACAATAGCATGGATAGGGAAAACATTTGTATAAATGGAAGTAAATAATGATACAGTAACTTACCAGAATGTGGAGCTGTGTGAGCTTGAAATCTAAGGGCAAACTAACAGAGGGACATATATAGGAGGTATGGATGGTGTCAGAGGGAGGGAAGGTGGAGTCTGTGCAGAGGTCAGGTGAATCGAATGATAGAAAATGAGGATAAAGAAAAAAAAAAAGGAAGAATGAGAAGATGAAAAAAAGAAGGTGTGATACAGAATAAGAGGGTAGGAGCCCAGGGTGAAAAAGTTAGAAGGATGATTCAACTGTATCACCGAGGCCAAAAGGCCTCAGAGCATCCCTTTGTGAGGAAACAAGGTCCAAAATCCATGATATCCTAATACTATTAGGGGGTTTTGACAAAGACCCGGAATTTGCAAACCATATCAATGCCATTAACCAGAGGATCCATAACATGGAGGTGGATATTACCACAAGGAAAGCCCTGAAACTTAAGTGGGACCGCAGACTTGTAGGTGATCCCAACACCTCAGACTTTGCCAATATCAGGCCTATAGACCTACCAGGAGTAATAGACACACCATCGAACCTTGATCTGTTCTTGAACTCTGAACCACACCAGATCCCTCTGGTGACCCCTTTATCCTCCAAAAGGAAGAGTCTCCTCTCCAAATCCAAACCCCCACGTTCTAATACTGCAAGAAGAAGAACTTTCATCAGATCACAAGGATGGAGACCTTCATACCCTACCAGCTCTCCTACTCCTTCCATCAACCCATCATCATCACAGCCACCCACCAACAAGGTGGCATCTGATCAACTCATTGTCAAAGAACCATTACACACTATCCCCCATACCATATGTCCAGTTACACCACTACCCAACCTCAATAGCAAAGCTACTCATCACCCATCCCAATCCAGTGTCCCCCCAGCCAACTAGGTTTCATCCTCATACCTTCCTTTTCTGGCTGGACATATTTCGTATAATGCTTTTAAAGCCACCGAATTGGAATCTCAATTATTACTCCTACAGACGCCCACCGACCATATCAATCTATCCCAACTATCTACCTATGATGACCCTCCCCCACTAACACCAAGCTTACAATCCAATACAGATCAGTCTGGCACTGGACCCCAAACTGATAACCATTCCACCATTTTAGCTGAGCCGCCAATAGCTGTTCCATCCACATCCTCTTTCAACTTTTCCATGGACTCTTTTTTAGCTCTTCCTTCCCAACTCACCATGCCCCCCATCTCACAACCACTCCCAATGCACAAATCTACAAAAAACATACTGCCTCTAATTACCAGTTCCACCACCATCACACATTATTTTGCCACAAAAACAAAAAGAAAAACAGACCAAGAGGATGCCGAGGGGGAGCTAACAAATCAAAACCCCAAAAGAAAAATTCTGCCACCCAAGAATTGACCAAACTCACACCTAACCATAGTAAAATATTTAATCTTTCCAGTTATAAGCTTGACTCTGACGAAACCAGCCTCCTAAGTAAAGGCCTTGCCTTTTGTCCAACATCTACCCCCAACGGTTTCCAACTCTTTTTGGACCTGAACAAATTTACTAGACAACTAACTACAGCTAGACACTTCTCTATCTCCAAAACCTCTGAAATACAACCCTCTACACCCATCATGGCTAACAACTCCTTACCACCCATACCAGTTGAAGTACACCCCCTCTCAAACTTCAACCCCACTTTCCATAGAGGCCCAGCCATAGAAACCTTTTTTTTCACTCGTCAATGACGAATTCCGTAAACTTGAAATATCTAAAAAAACCCTGATAACCTCTCCAAATCTGAATATAAAGCACTAAAAAACCTCAAAGACAATTCAAGCATAGTTATACGTCCCGCTGATAAGGGAGGCGGTATAGTCATACAAAACCGAGACGATTACATCCTAGAAGCCAATCGTCTTTTAAATGATCATGATTTTTATGAACTTATTCCTAGTAACCCACTAACATCCTACACCCTTGAATACAGCGCCCTTATCAACAAAGCCATCTCCAACAACCTCCTCAATAAAAAAGAGAAAATATTCCTTCATACCATAGAACCCCCCTTCCCTTTTTCTATCATCTCCCTAAAGTACATAAGTCCCTAACTCACCCACCAGGTCGTCCTATAATATCCGGTATAGGTTCTCTGCACTTACAAGGATTAGTTCTCCAACTCCCCTCTTATCTTAAGGATTCTACTCAACTGATAAACCATCTCAAAAGTATAAATACCACCCGACAGTCAAAAGACAGTTAGGCGCTACTAACAGCCAATGTACCAGCCCTCTACTCAAATATTCCACATTCAAATGGTTTAAGAAACATTATTCACTTTCTGTCCAAAAACCCGTCAATGTCAGTACCACAACGAACCTTCATTCTTGACAGCATTCAGTTTATTCTTGAACACAACATTTTTTCTTTCCAAAATAATGTACAGTGCCTTGTGAAAGTATTCGGCCTCCTTGAACTTTTCAACCTTTTGCCACATTTCAGGCTTCAAACATAAAGATATAAAATTTAAATTTTTTGGTGAAGAATCAACAAGTGAGACACAATTGTGAAGTGGAACGAAATTTATTGGTTATTTTATTTTAAACTTTTGTAAAAAATAACAAACTGAAAAGTGGGGCGTGCAATATTATTCGGCCCCTTTACTTTCAGTGCAGCAAACTCACTCCAGAAGTTCAGTGAGGATCTCTGAATGATCCAATGTTGTCCTAAATGACTGATGATGATAAATATAATCCACCTGTGTGTAATAAGTCTCCGTATAAATGCACCTGCTCTGTGATAGTCTCAGGGTTCTGTTTAAAGAGCAGAGAGCATCATGAAGACCAAGGAACACACCAGGCAGGTCCGTGATACTTTTGTGGAGAAGTTTAAAGCCGGATTTGGATACAAAAAGATTTCCCAAACTTTAAACATCCCAAGGAGCACTGTGCAAGCGATCATATTGAAATGGAAGGAGTATCAGACCACTGCAAATCTACCAAGACCCGGCCGTCCCTCTAAACTTTCATCTCAAACAAGGAGAAGACTGATCAGAGATGCAGCCAAGAGGCCCATGATCAGTCTGGATGAACTGCAGAGATCTACAGCTGAGGTGGGAGAGTCTGTCCATAGGACAACAATCAGTCGTACACTGCACAAATCTGGCCTTTATGGAAGAGGGGCAAGAAGAAAGCCATTTCTCAAAGATATCCATAAAAAGTCACCTGGGAGACACCAAACATGTGGAAGAAGTTGCTCTGCTCAGAGGAAACCAAAATCCACCTTTTTGGCCACAATGCAAAACGATATATTTGGCGTAAAAGCAACACAGCTCATCCCCCTGAACACACCATCCCACTGTCACACATGGTGGGGGCAGCATCATGGTTTGGGCCTGCTTTTCTTCAGCAGGGACAGGGAAGATGGTTAAAATTGATGGGAAGATGGATGGAGCCAAATACAGGACCATTCTGGAAGAAAACCTGTTGGAGTCTGCAAAAGACCTGAGACTGGGACGGAGATTTATCTTCCAACAAGACAATGATCCCAAACATAAAGCCAAATCTACAATGGAATGGTTCACAAATAAACGTATCCAGGTGTTAGAATGGCCAAGTCAAAGTCCAGACCTGAATCCAATCGAGAATCTGTGGAAAGAGCTGAAAACTGCTGCTCACAAACGCTCTCCATCCAACCTCACTGAGCTCCAGCTGTTCTCCAAGGAAGAATGGGCAAGAACTGATAGAGACAACCCCAAGCAACTTGCAGCTGTAATCGCAGCAAAAGGGGGCGCTACAAAGTATTAACTTAAGGGGGCCGAATAATATTGCACGCCCCACTTTTTATTTTTTTATTTTTTACAAAAGTTTAAAATATCCAATAAATTTCGTTCCACTTCACAATTGTGTCCCACTTGTTGTTGATTCTTCACCAAAAAAATGTAAATTTTATATCCTTATGTTCGAAGCCTGAAATGTGGCAAAAGGTTGAAAAGTTCAAGGGGGCCGAATACTTTCGCAAGGCACTGTATATTGGCAAATTACAGGTTGTGCTATGGGCACGCGATTCGCACCATCTTACGCAAATCTATACATGGTTTTTTTTGAGAACTTATACATCCTACTCCCAGCCAATACACATATAATCTTTTACAAAAGCTACATTGATGACCTGTTTTTTATTTGGGATGGTGATGAAGAATCAGCCTCAGACATTATTACCTCCCTCAACAACCATGATTTAGGGTTATCTTTCACACATCACTATTCCAATGATAAAATTGAATTTCTGGATTTACTCATTTCAGAAATCTCTGATGGCTCGTTTTCAACTGAAACTTACTTTAAACCAGTTGATGTTAATACCTATCTTGACTAAGTGCCCACTATCTACCATGGCTCAATAACATCCCATACAGTCAATTTAAACAAATTCGGAAAAACTGTGATAATGACGAGACCTTTAGGAAACAATCTACTATACTAACACGCAGATTTAATGAAAAACACTATCCCAAATCTATCATTCACAATGCCATACAAAAAGTTTCTAAATTGTCCCAAGAATCCTGCCATAGAGTAAAGCCAAAACCCTCTCAGCGAGAACCAGATAACCAAAATAAAAACACCCTAAGTAAATCTAACTTCATTACAACGTACAATTCTAGCCATAAAATATACGGTCTATTCTTTCCCAACATTGGAAAGTTCTTCTTAGTGATCCACATCTACAGAAATGTTTCCCGAATAAACCCACTGTAATCTTTCATAGAGCTACCACCTTACGTAACCATCTGGCTCCAAGTAGACTCCGTCCCAGCACTACTCAGAGAAATCTAACAACCACATTGCCCGTAATCAAAGGTGTGTACAGATGTGGCCATTCAAGAGGTTCTTGTGGCCTTAACATTAAACACAGAACTACGTCTTTTATATCTAATACCACAGAGGAAGAATTCCCCATCAAATCCTTCCTAAACTGCAATTCTGATTATGTCATTTATCTATTGGAATGTCCATGTAATTTACAATATGTTGGACGCACAATCCAACCTCTACACAAAAGAATGAATAGTCACCGCTCAAACCTTAATAAAGGTTTTGAAAAACATAATCTAGCATTACATTTTTCCATAGAACACCACCAAGATTTTAATTGCATTCCAATCCTTCCGATAGAACATATCCCTTCATCTGACCCCAACCGTTATCTTAAACTTAGTGTGAATCTTTTTGGCTATATAAACTGAGAACCTTGGTCCCTTTGGCCTCAATGATACAGTTGAATCATCCTTCTAACTTTTTCACCCTGGGCTCCTACTCTCTTGTTCCGTATCACACCTTCTTCTTTTCATCTTCTCATTCTCCCTTTTTTTTTTTTTTTCTCTTTATCCTCATTTTCTATCATTCGATTCACCTGACCTCTGCTCAGACTCCACTCCACATTTTATCTTTTTTATATATGATGTATCACTAATGGTATTACAAATGCCACTACTATTGCTATCTGGCATGTCTTTCCATTGATTTTATCCCTTGTTATGTATATTGTATTTTTTAATGTTTCCTTTATTACCAGCGCTACTTATCTAATATTATTATTCATCATCATCCTATGCCCATTTGTTATTACTTTTTATTTGATTCTTCGTCTCTATTCTTATTTTGTAGTACTATTGTCACTATTTTTAACATAACTACTACTACTCGCCATGACCTGCTTATACCCCCTTTTTTATGTATTTATATGTATATTTTCTGTCACTTGTTACCTAGTTGGCCTGATGAAGACATTAGTTTAGTGTAGAAACGCGTTGCCCGTTTTTTAAGTGGAATAAAAGCTTTGGATCTAACTATGGTTTATGAGTGATCCTCCTTCACACATTTTTTGTACGTGTTTACCGGATATAGCAGCGCTCATGTAATCCTCCTCCTTTTTTCTATCTATGTATTACTATTACTACCACTGACATACGGCCGAGTGGTCCTGGGGTGAGCTGCAGCTTATCACATCCTACCAGACCTCCCTGGTTGTATCCAGCACCTACAAGGTGCCAATATTACACTAACCAGAGGCGCCAGTGTGGGCACATGTTTTTTCTATACTACTAGTTTTCATACACGGATATTTATTCATCTTACATAAGGACATTTCTATGGGATTTGTCTGGTTATGGGATCTCAGGAAACCATATATCAGGGGCAGACATATCATATGGATGGCCTTTGCCGCTACGTAGGGGCCCTGTAGGCTAGGGGCCACCATCTTCATCACTCTCTATTTTATTAACAGGATACCGAGGGACTTCCAGTGCGGAGAAGAGCCTGCTGGACAGAACCATGGAGGCTTTCCGGAAGGAGGTGGAGCGGCGGGACTGCTATAGCGGCACGGTGATCCTGCACAGTCTGTGTGGCGGCACCGGCTCTGGTATGGCTCATACTGAGAGAAATGTTAGATGAGCAGTGTAATGGTGATCGCCAATGTAATATCATTATAATAATGGATGCAATACAAAAACCGGATTCTTCCATTCTATACAGAACACTCTTGTGTCTGTTCAGAGGCAACAACCCTGTACATAGCCAGTGCTGTTCTCAGCTGAGGGTCTGTTACAGTTGTATCCAGTCTAGACTCTGCTCTGTGAGCTAAACACATCAGCAGCAGCTGCACAGATCTCCCAGCTGGTCTGCAACAATGTGTTGAGCATTGTCTAGATTGGATACAATTGTAACAGACCCTCAGCTGAGAAAAGGATTGGCTATGTACAGGGTCACTGCCTCTGAATGTAACCGGGAGTCTTCTCATTCACTGACAGAAAGCAGAGATTTTGGAACTGGCAAAGAACTGAAGCAAAAAGTTGCAGAAGTTTTCATTTATATTGTGATGAGGTATTATTAGTGTAAAACCTGCAAACCCCTTTAAGAGAGGATCAGCCATGTAACTGTGCTGCTCTGTGCGCTGCTTTTCAGGGATGGGCTCTCGGTTATGTGAAGAGATCAGAGAAGCGTACCCCGCTGGTTATATATTATCGGTGACCACAGCACCGCATGAGACAGGCGACTCCCCGCTCCAGCATTATAACTCACTGCTCTGCCTGGCCTGGATGCAAAGGTAACTTCTAGACTTAAGTGAAAACAAAGCAAAGGTGCTGCAGTCCTGGGTTCACTCCATTAGGTCCTGCATCAGGTCCTCCTCAGTGCTGCAGTCCTGGGTTCACTCCATTAGGTCCTGCATCAGGTCCTCCTCAGTGCTGCAGTCCTGGGTTCACTCCATTAGGTCCTGCATCAGGTCCTCCTCAGTGCTGCAGTCCTGGGTTCACTCCATTAGGTCCTGCATCAGGTCCTCCTCAGTGCTGCAGTCCTGGGTTCACTCCATTAGGTCCTGCATCAGGTCCTCCTCAGTGCTGCAGTCCTGGGTTCACTCCATTAGGTCCTGCATCAGGTCCCCTCAGTGCTGCAGTCCTGGGTTCACTCCATTAGGTCCTGCATCAGGTCCTCCTCAGTGTTGCAGTCCTGGGTTCACTGCATTAGGTCCTGCATCAGGTCCTCCTCAGTGCTGTAGTCCTGGGTTCACTCCATTAGGTCCTGCATCAGGTCCTCCTCAGTGCTGCAGTCCTGGGTTCACTCCATTAGGTCCTGCATCAGGTCCTCCTCAGTGCTGCAGTCCTGGGTTCACTCCATTAGGTCCTGCATCAGGTCCTCCTCAGTGCTGCAGTCCTGGGTTCACTCCATTAGGTCCTGCATCAGGTCCTCCTCAGTGTTGCAGTCCTGGGTTCACTGCATTAGGTCCTGCATCAGGTCCTCCTCAGTGCTGTAGTCCTGGGTTCACTCCATTAGGTCCTGCATCAGGTCCTCCTCAGTGCTGCAGTCCTGGGTTCACTCCATTAGGTCCTGCATCAGGTCCTCCTCAGTGTTGCAGTCCTGGGTTCACTGCATTAGGTCCTGCATCAGGTCCTCCTCAGTGCTGTAGTCCTGGGTTCACTCCATTAGGTCCTGCATCAGGTCCTCCTCAGTGCTGCAGTCCTGGGTTCACTTCATTAGGCGCTGCCTCTATGCAGCTGTCCTGGTTTCTATACTTTAGATACTGCTATACATCCTCCTCTCTACTGCAGTCCTGGATTCACTCCTTTAGGTACTGCCATGGACTCACACCTTTATTGAGCAGGGGGTCATGTTCATGGCTGCCCTCATATATTTGCTCTTTTGGACAATGTACACACGGTTTATCATCAGGGCTGCAGTCCTGTGCTCACTCCTTTAGATACTGCTATGGATCCTTCTCTCTGCTGCAGTCCTGGGTTCACTCCCTTAGATACTGCTATGGATAATTCTCTCTGCTGTAGTCCTGGGCTCACTCCTTTAGATACTGCTATGGATCCTCCTCTGTGTTGCAGTCCTGGGTTCCCTCCTTTAGATACTGCCATGGACTCACTCTTTTAGTGAGCAGGGGGTCATGTTCATGGCTGCCCTCATGTATTTGCTCTTTTGGACATTGTACACACGGTTTATCATCATGGTTGCAGTCCTGGGTTCACTCCCTTAGATACTGCTATGGATCCTCCTCTGTGTTGCAGTCCTGGGTTCCCTCCTTTAGGTACTGCCATGGACTCACTCTTTTAGTGAGCAGGGGGTCATGTTCATGGCTGCCCTCATATATTTGCTCTTTTGGACACTGTACACACGGTTTATCATCAGGGCTGCAGTCCTGTGCTCACTCCTTTAGATACTGCTATGGATCCTTCTCTCTGCTGCAGTCCTGGGTTCACTCCCTTAGATACTGCTATGGATCCTCCTCTGTGTTGCAGTCCTGGGTTCCCTCCTTTAGATACTGCCATGGACTCACTCTTTTAGTGAGCAGGGGGTCATGTTCATGGCTGCCCTCATGTATTTGCTCTTTTGGACATTGTACACACGGTTTATCATCATGGTTGCAGTCCTGGGTTCACTCCTTTAGATACTGCTATGGATCCTCCTCTCTACTGCAGTCCTGGATTCACTCCTTTAGGTACTGCCATGGACTCACACCTTTATTGAGCAGGGGGTCATGTTCATGGCTGCCGTCATATATTTGCTCTTTTGGACACTGTACACACGGTTTATCATCAGGGCTGCAGTCCTGTGCTCACTCCTTTAGATACTGCTATGGATCCTTCTCTCTGCTGCAGTCCTGGGTTCACTCCCTTAGATACTGCTATGGATCCTTCTCTCTGCTGTAGTCCTGGGTTCACTCCCTTAGATACTGCTATGGATCCTCCTCTGTGTTGCTGTCCTGGGTTCCCTCCTTTAGATACTGCCATGGACTCACTCTTTTAGTGAGCAGGGGGTCATGTTCATGGCTGCCCTCATGTATTTGCTCTTTTGGACATTGTACACACGGTTTATCATCATGGTTGCAGTCCTGGGTTCACTCCTTTAGATACTGCTATGGATAATTCTCTCTGCTGAGCCTGGGTTCACTCCTTTAGATACTGCTATGGATCCTCCTCTGTGCTGCAGTCCTGGGTTCACTCCTTTAGATACTGCTATGGATCCTCCTCTGTGCTGCAGTCCTGGGTTCACTCCTTTAGATACTGCTATGGATAATTCTCTCTGCTGTAGTCCTGGGTTCACTCCTTTAGATACTGCTATGGATCCTTCTCTCTGCTGCAGTCCTGGGTTCACTCCCTAGATACTGCTATGGATAATTCTCTCTGCTGTAGTCCTGGGTTCACTCCTTTAGATACTGCTATGGATCCTCCTCTGTGTTGCAGTCCTGGGTTCACTCCTTTAGATACTGCCATGGACTCACACCTTTATTGAGCAGGGGGTTATGTTCATGGCCCCCCCTCATGTTTGGACACTGTACACAGTTTATCATCATGGCTGCAGTCTGTCCTCACTTTTTTAGGATATTACAGGGCTGTTATTCACTTTTTAGGTACCGCAATGGGGTCCTGTTCAGCGCCACAATAACATCTTACCTTTTTAGGTTCTGTGATGGGGTCCTTCTCTTCCAGAATGATGAGGTGATGAGGAGAGCGGCCTCCCTAGTGGAGAAGACATTCACAGCGCCCGGGCTTCAGCCATCGGTCTCTCTTACCTCTATGAACACGCACATTGCTTCCTGTCTGGCGGGGCTGCTCTGTCCGGTATATTCACTGAAGACGAGAAGGTGCGATCTTCTGAGGGGCCCCTTTGATGATGTCATTTGGGGTATTACAGTGTTGTGTGGGTTACATTGATGTCATTTTTTTCTGTGTCAGTTCGGTGAGCGTCGGTCTGGAGCCCTGGGAGCTGATCCGCTGTCTATGTCCGATGTCCACTATGAAGTTCCTGCGCACGTCTCAGATCTGCAGGAGGTATCATGTATTTAATATATTTACCTGAATCTCCTGCCCGCCATGCTGGACATGTCACATGACCATGGCAGCCATTGACCCATACCATGTGATGTCAGTACTATACTATAGGCCCTCTCTACTAACTGGACAGCCAGCTGATGGGCGATGGCCCTAAAAGCTGCACCCCTGGTAATCCTCTCACAAGAATGGGGGTTGCAGGTTACGCCACTGATTCTCATTGTATTCACAGGGGAACGGCCTCCTGGGACAAAGTGACGAGCTCCGTGGTGCAGACCATCCCCCGAGCCAATCCACACGGCCATCTTGTATCCTTTCCTAGAGACTATAACTTTGCTTCTTATTTTACAATTTTACTTTAGATATTGGAAATTAAATTATTACACAGGCAGGTAAATCTTCTGGACCAGATTATATTCAGATTGCAGCTCTGGGTGTGACTAGAGAACTTTGCAAATCTGCATAATATTCAATTCCTTTGCAAATACTCCCTACTTATCCTTATGGATTGCAGTGCCTTTTACTCCAGTCACATACAAAGCTGCAGTCTGCCAGTTAAAACGTGACAATTATCACAGCTGTGGGTGACAGGGGTGGTCACCCAGCTTTCCCAGCCTCCTGTAGGATAGCTCTGCCCAGTACATGTTTTCTCCTCTTCTGCAGTGTTGCTCCAGGTCCGCACCTCGCTCTCACTATTATATGGTGTGTTACCCTCTTTAACGTCCCCTGCTCAGCATCACAGCCTGTCCGTCCTCGCCGTGGCTCGTAACTCTCAGGACTATTCTTTTCTGCTTTCCCGGGACTCTGTGCTGATGAAGCTGCGGCAGGCGTATCGCTGTGTGTCGTGGAACCCCGCTGCCGTCCACTGCTGGACAGGTAAGTGTGCGCAATACCTGCAGAATATTACACAGGTAAAGGAGGCGCTACCCGAGTGCAGGAAGGGGTTAAACAGTCACACTGTATACAAGTAGAGCCATCCAGGACCATCGGTGCGGCAGCGTTATGCGCTTGTGATGCCTCTCATCATGGTGTTGTATCAGCATCAGACACCACCTTAAGGCCGCCATTGACCACGTATTCTCTTTCCACAGACCCCCAGAATATTCTGGACCCCTCGTGTCACAGCCATTCACTGACCGTCTGCGCCAATCACTCCAGTGCGGCTGACCTGGTGAGCAGTGTGGTGTCTAAGGCTCGGACAATGTACGATGCAGGAGCGTATCTACACTGGTACCACCGATATGGCTGTGAGGACGACCACTTCCAGATGGCCTTCGATACCCTGAACTCGGTGGTGGATGAATACCGCGGTCTGGGGGTCCCATGACTGATTCCCCGCTAACGCTAGTAAAAAAGAGCAGCCATGACAGTGACAACGTAACCTCATCACACACGACGCCGGCGGTCCACTGACCACAGAAGCTTTACCTCGTAGTAAAATGTCTTTGAATTGTTCTAAAGTTGTATTTGTATCTGGAAAAGCTGGGGGACAACCAATGTGGCCGCCACTGCTGCTCCCATAGACTCCTGAATGATAAATCTGCCTTTAAAACTAAATGGCATAAATTTGCATATTTGCCATTTAGGACTGTAGAAAAGCTGGGTGACAGTATCAGTCGCCACCACCGTCCCCCTAGAGATTACTACACTGAATGGTAAGTCTGTAATGATACCTTCTCTTCTCCAGGTAGATTTTACATTCAGGAGTCTGGGAAAGCTGGGTGTGGAGGTAGGGTTATCATCCAATGGGATACCAGCTTATTAGGATAGGCCGTCAATATCAGATTGGTGCTGTCTGATCAGCTGACACACATCAGTCTGACAATCCTGGCCTATCCTAATCATAGACAATCCATTTTGTAGTCCTAGAAGACCCCTATAATTTCCACATTCCTGGTGGTCTGGGGCAGAGAAGGGGTTATTATCAACATCCATGGCATAAGCCAATAATGGGTTAACGTCAGCATCCCTGGTTGTCTAGGGCAGTATGGGGTTAATACCAGCATCCCTGTGACTTAGCATAGTGACATGATCCCCCCCCCTTAATACCTTAAGTGTGGTAAAGGGTTATATGAAGGGGTTAATTTGACTTATTTCTGTTTGACTAGAGCGGTAAGGGCTAAGGATAAGCATCCCTGGTGGTATAGGGTGGTAAGGGGTTAATGTCTGCATCCCTGGTGGTGAAGGAGATAGTCATTCCTGGTGGTCTCGGGCAGTAAGGGGGTTAATCATTCCTGGTATGTAGTGGGTCACTCTCCCTCTCGGGCTCCAGGGATCAGGACATGTTATTTCCCAGTACTTTCCTGTAATGGAGAGGTCGGGGGGCTTAGGGGGTGTTTCGGGGGTAGCGGACTTGAGGGCGGGGTTCTTCTAGGTGAAGGGAGACGTAAAACTTCCGCATGCTATTATTGGTGGTGAAGATGCGGCCTGGGATCAGTCACCGTTTAGGGGCCACATTAGCAGATCACCTGCTCAGGAGGTAACAACCCAGCTTTCCTAGAAACAGATAAAGAACAACTCTACCGGCCAGAAGGCGACTTCAGGGGGTCAGTGCCGTCGGCCTCGCTCAGGTCTCCCCCACCCCCAATCCCTGTCTATTTTATCTCAATCATTAATTTATTAATATTTTTTTACATCAACAAAAACCTAATAAAATATTTGTAGGATTTTCAGCGGTTTGTGAGGAGAAGGTGGTCTTGTAATGTATGATATGTCACATGGGTGGGTTCAGTCTGTGACCATATAGCAGCCAGATTTCCTAGACCCAGCGTTGAGCAGGGACCCGGACTGAGGATAATTGTGATCTGTGGTATCCGGCGTCGCCTCCTCCCCACAGGTATAGCGTCCTGCACAGTCATCATGTATTCAGGACAGCAAACCTGCGGGGAGGAGGGATCTCCTGCTATCAGAGATGATGTTTCGTGCGGAAAATATGGCCGACATGCAGTCTGTATATCAGCAAACCGGACCAAAGCTACGCTAAAGCAAAGTGACACATTAGTAGCATTATCACCGATACTAGTAGTAGATTTCCACACATCCACTGGGGGGCATTGTGACTATATCACAATGGAAACTGTCAGCAAGCTTGTGAGCAGACACCTTGGGGCAGATGTTTTTCCTGCAGTAGATGACTGTACAGCCCCCCTGGTGTAAAGAGGAGACTTCATCACTGTAACCTCTGAAGACGCTGAAAAAGCAGGGATTGCTGGGAGATTTCAGCTCTGAAGCTACACAATTGTGACAACTAATATCCTGTAATGCGGGATCATTCTTTCCCCCGTCACTCTCTGCCCCTGTTCTGTAAGGACTTGTCCTGCACTCATGTACGTGTAGTTCAGATGGAAGGACCGCAGCATAACATGATGTCACATGAGCACGTGTTGCGACATCTTTACTGGTTACGTGTGACGCAGCCTTTACAAGGAGGTGACGCCTGATGGTGCAGAATGTGGGCAATTCATTACAATGTCCTGATGCACCTCTACTCCAGAGCTACAGGAACAGCTCAGCGGAGCGCTCATGATGCACGGGGCAGTCCCCCACATGACATAACCAAGCAGCACTGAATAAACAAGGAATGCTGGGAGATTTCAGCTCTGAAGCTGATATTTCCTGATACAGAGATGGCCTGAAATGTATCCCATGTATAATTTTGTGTGTGTGTAGGAGTATTAGGGAGCATCACTGCTGGAGGAGAACCGCTGTACACAGCTTGGCGGAGTCTGCGCACGTCCATACCCCAGGACATTGTCTTAGACTCCATGCTTGTGCGTATGAGCCCTATAGAGGGTTGTCAATCCCCCTATGCACCTGCCTGTACTCCCAAAGACTAGAATGGAGCACAGCGCACGGGTCATTCCATTCGAGTGATTTTGGCCCTAGTTCTCGTGATCAGCGGGGATCGCAGCAGCCGGAACTCACAAAATAAAAAAGTCTGTGGCTGCCGGTGGTGTCTATTGTGGGACAACAAGCCCTTTAAGGGGAACCCCCTCCCCCTGACACACACAGGTGACCAGTAGCCACTGGACCAATGCCTGCTGACCCGGGGTGCATCAATCCACTGGGGATCAGATGCCATACTTGCACACACTACACTATTGGTGCGCGCCTGTAATGTCCGCTCCGCCAGCACGCAGCCCCATTCTTCTTTACTTTTGTGTTTCACTCTCCGCCACTTTCGGGGTGCTGTGTGTGACCATCAGGTTCCTCACCCCCTTACAACCCCGGATCCTCCTTATGGGGGACCCAAACCTTGACTGTGGCTCCTGGTGGATGCAGACATAAGGTGTCCTAGAGGTGAGCTCTCCATATGACTTGGCAAAGGAAACCCAGTGAACCTTAAGGGTGGGGGGCGGTTTAGGGGCCCCTATGAAGGACCAGAGAGAGAACCCTCGCCACGTCTTCCATCATCATCTTTATTAGACACAAGTAGAAAAGTTTCCTGATCGGACAGATATGGAACAGTTTACTGTAATACTGAGTCTGGTCAGCGCAGCGCCCTCTGTTGGTAGATGTGAAGCATGGCCCCGTGTGGGCGGGGGCTTGCACTTCTTACACAGCCGCCAGCATGGAGGGGGGTTTGTTTTTCACGCTGCTGGTTACTACCCCCGGCTTCTTCTTGGTTGGGGGCAGCTGAGTCCGGGTGTAATTGTGCTGCAAGGGAAAACAATGGTGTTATATAAGGGTAACCCGGCAGTCGCCGCGGCGCAGCAGATATCGCCACTGACCTTCCGATCGGACTTGAGTCTTGCATTGTTGAACGGGAGAGACCCCGGAGCCTCCATTAACAGCTCCTGATGAAGTTTATCGTATCTCTCCTGGTCGTCTTCACCCTGTAAAATGTGATCATGTCACAATCCCTGGCTACTCTGTACTGCTGAAATGCTCTGTGCTGCTCACACAAGTCCCTTCAAGCCATTAAAGGGGTTTTCTGGGTTTATCACGGATGACCTTAATTTAAGATCATTGGGGTCTGACACCCGGACCCCGACCAACTGCTTGAGGAGACTCTATCACTACTAACCAAGCACAGCGCCATACATTATATAGTGGATGTCCTTGGTATTGCAGCTCAGCCCTAACTGTATGGGACTGAGCTGCAAACAGGCAATGCGACTGATAAATGTGATGTTACATGGCCTGGACAGCATCAATACTGCTTTATACAGCTGATCCATGGGGGTCCTGGGGGCCAGACCCCCGCTGATCTTCAATGGGTGACCTAAGGCTAGGTGATCATCTGATAAGCCTGGAAATTAGAAAGGCTATTGTTCTGATAAGACTAGTGTGCCCCTGCCCCTTTGTTTCTTCTTATCTGGTACTGATTTAAAGGGGCTCTCCACCAAATGGCTGATGCAGCAGGAGGAGATCCAGAAATGCCTGGCTTTGGTCCTGTCATGTTTCCTCTGTCTCTTCTGGCCTCAGACTGGTGACAATTCTGCCTTGAGCTGAGAAATCGGAGACAGACTGGTTGTCAGACAGTTTGTCCCTAGCAACAGGTTGTTACCATGTATCCCTCCCTATCAACCAGACAGGACTGAGCTCAGTGCTGGACTGTCCCTCTACCACACTACCAGACTCCTGGATGTGATTACATCACATGACATCACCGATGACATCACTCAGTGCTCACCAATGACAGCAGCCTATTCACGGGGATCATCGCAGGTCTCAGGGGGCCGACGACTTTGACAGAACTCTGCAGGTCCTCGGGGATGACAAACGTTTCATTGTACCAGACCTCGAACTCTGCGACAGATGGGACACGTTATAACGGTATTATTTACCTATAACTGCCAGTAACCGGCCCCTCATCGCGTCTCCACATGATGATGCTTGCCTATAGTAACAAAATGCCACCTACTGCTGCAGAAAATCGCTGATGATGTCATCATATAGCATGGTTAGTAAGGAGCAGCAGAAGGTTCAGAACTCCCCATATCCAGGCGCTGCCACCCCTCCAGCTTAACTGCATTGTCTGTGGGAGTCTGGTGTCATCTGAGCCTCTTATTACACTGTATGACTATTCTGTGCCCCATGCTTTACACTACAGCTCTGCTCTATAGGGGCTGCTCCATGATCAATGACTTCAGTTTACTCATATTGAGCATTGGAGAATGTTCTAGAACTGAGAGCAGATATTACAGCCCATTTCTAATGTAGGAGCCAAGAACGAATCCTCTCTCTCCTCCCTGCAGTATCGGTACACAGCTCACCTGTCAGCAGCCGCTGCCGGCACCGATCCACCAGCTTCTGGCAGTACTGCACCTCAGCCTTAAGATCCTGCAGCTCGTTGTGATCTGCCCGGTATTGCTTCTTCAAGTCCTTCAGTCTACAGATCAGACCAAACTCCTGCTCATCGATGATAACCTGACCCTCATCACTGATGTAGTCACCTGAGCAGGGGTACAAGGTGTCAGTGACCACCAGGGAGCGCTACACAATATACCAGACAAAGGACATTCATATACTAATGTATGTGCACAGTGACTGCACCAGCAGAATAGTGAGTGCAGCTCTGGAGTATAATACAGGATGTAACTCAGGATCACTACAGGATAAGTAATGTAATGTATGTACACAGTGACTGCACCAGCAGAATAGTGAGTGCAGCTCTGGAGTATAATACAGGATGTAACTCAGGATCAGTACAGGATAAGTAATGTAATGTATGTACACAGTGACTACACCAGCAGAATAGTGAGCGCAGCTCTGGAGTATAATACAGGATGTAACTCAGGATCAGTACAGGATAAGTAATGTAATATATGTACCCAGTGACTGTACCAGCAGAATAGTGAGCGCAGCTCTGGAGTATAATACAGGATGTAACTCAGGATCAGTACAGGATAAGTAATGTAATATATGTACACAGTGACTGTACCTGCAGAATAGTGAGCGCAGCTCTGGAGTATAATGCAGGATGTAACTCAGGATCAGTACAGGATAAGTAATGTAATGTATGTACACAGTGACTGTACCAGCAGAATAGTGAGTGCAGCTCTGGAGTATAATACAGGATGTAACTCAGGATCAGTACAGGATAAGTAATGTAATGTATGTACCCAGTGACTGTACCAGCAGAATAGTGAGCGCAGCTCTGGAGTATAATACAGGATGTAACTCAGGATCAGTACAGGATAAGTAATGTAATGTATGTACACAGTGACTGTACCTGCAGAATAGTGAGCGCAGCTCTGGAGTATAATACAGGATGTAACTCAGGATCAGTACAGGATAAGTAATGTAATGTATGTACACAGTGACTGCACCAGCAGAATAGTGAGCGCAGCTCTGGAGTATAATACAGGATGTAACTCAGGATCAGTACAGGATAAGTAATGTAATGTATGTACACAGTGACTGTACCTGCAGAATAGTGAGCGCAGCTCTGGAGTATAATACAGGATGTAACTCAGGATCAGTACAGGATAAGTAATGTAATGTATGTACACAGTGACTGCACCAGCAGAATAGTGAGCGCAGCTCTGGAGTATAATACAGGATGTAACTCAGGATCAGTACAGGATAAGTAATGTAATGTATGTACACAGTGACTGTACCAGCAGAATAGTGAGCGCAGCTCTGGAGTATAATACAGGATGTACCTCAGGATCAGTACAGGATAAGTAATGTAATGTATGTACACAGTGACTGCACCAGCAGAATAGTGAGCGCAGCTCTGGAGTATAATACAGGATGTAACTCAGGATCAGTACAGGATAAGTAATGTAATGTATGTACACAGTGACTGTACCAGCAGAATAGTGAGCGCAGCTCTGGAGTATAATACAGGATGTACCTCAGGTCGTCAGGTAAGTAATGTAATGTATGTACACAGTGACTGTACCAGCAGTATAGAGAGTGCAGCTCTGGAGTATAATACAGGATGTAACTCAGGATCAGTACAGGATAAGTAATGTAATGTATGTACACAGTGACTGCACCAGCAGAATAGTGAGCGCAGCTCTGGAGTATAATACAGGATGTAACTCAGGATCTGTCATGTCCCAGGGCTTGGTTTAATTCACTGACATGTATCTGTGATACTGTTTGTCTTTGTAGTTTGTCCCTTCTCTCTCTCTGTATCCTTAGCTGTGATGCTGTAGCTCCTCCTCTCTCTCTCTCAGTTTAGTTTCACTTCTTTGTAAGCAACATGTCTGCTCAGCTCCTGGTATTTCATCATTTTTCACCTACTGCTGTATGAGGTTCTACAACATTTACCTGGATTAAAGCATCTGGAATCTTATCTACACCTCCTCAGTTGAGTTGAACACTATCTGATAAATATCTTGGTGTAAATTGCTGGTTAGCATAGAGACTACAGGACACTCTCACAACCTCACATTTGCAGCCAAGCTATTGAGTCAGAACAGTGAAAAATGATGCATAAAGACTGCCAGATACGGCTGTAAGACAGTTCACCAACTTCTGACATACAGTCAGTCACAGCAAGTTACCTGAAGCCAGAAGGAATCAGCATTGCGTAAGTTGCATCTGCAGCTCAGACTCCCTCAGCATAAGAAGATTCTAGCAAGCAGCCATCTTACTCCAGCAAAGTTATATTTATCCTGTTTGTGTTGCATCATGGCTGAAGGGCACCCTGAAGCACAAGGTAGCATGGACCTCAGTCTGCAGCCCAGTGAGAAGGCTAGACGCTCAATTAAACAGGTTAGAGACAATCTAGAAGGTTTAAAGCATGAACTCTCCTGTGAACTCTCAAAATGGTGGCAGGAAATACAGACTAAGATATCTGCCATGTGCTTGCCTGCATACCATATATCACCACTAGAGGGAGCTCTGCGACAGCTTTGTGCTATGCATGGACATTATAAAATGAAAGCTGAGGAGTATGAAAGCATATTGAGGAAACTTCATACAGACGATTCCTTAGTTGAATTGCAAAGCTTCCAGCATCTCAATTCAGAACGAGACAGCTTAGTACATGAAACTAAGTTAAGGACAGAGGCAAGAATTGCGCAACTGCAGGAAATGGCATCCCATGTTTCTGAGTCTACCAAGCGTTCAAAGCGTACATCTAAGTCACGTTCCTCAAAATCTTCCACACTCAGTGAGCAGCTTATAAAAGCACGTGCAGAGGCGGAAGCTACTAAGATACAGGCAGCCTTTTTCACAACAGAAAGCAGAGATGGAAGCTAATGCAGCAGCGATGGAAGCTAAGGCAGCTCAACAGAAAGCAGCAATGGAAGCTAATGCAGATCAAAAAAGGGCAGAACTAGAGGCTCTAGAGAAACAGTATGAGCACGCTGCAGCCATGGCAAGGTTAAGCATTTTAGAACAGGCCATCAGTGGAAGTGAAAGCAACAGCACCAGTTTGTGTGATGTGGAAGCAGAGGATCCCCTCAAGCGCACAAGAGACTATGTACTAAGCCAAAGCAGTGAATCCCTATTTGCCACAAATGTTCCTGTCAGGGACAACATTTGTCCAGAGCAACAGGGCACAGTATCTTCTGCAGCACACCGCATTCAAGGTCAGTACAATGCCCTGCCTGTCCAGCATCTAGTTTCTTCTTCCTTCATGGATTCCCAAAGCCTTGCACCTCAGCAAATACAATATACTGATACTCAGGTAAACACCAATGTGACACCATACTACCAGACTGCAAACAACCGTCCAGTCTCACATCCATATGTGGCTAAACCTATGGACTTTAAGCTAGCTCCTAGGCTGAATGCCTACGCAGCCCCTACACTACCTACCTCTGTTAACCAGAACCCCACTAACAACGTAATCACCGCTACTCAGCCAGCAACTCAATATTTAAAGTCAGAGAGAACAGACATGTCAGAGTTTGCAAGGTACATGGTTCGCCGTGAGCTTACTAAGACTGGACTCACAAGGTTCGATGACCAACCTGAGAACTACAGAGGCTGGAAATGCGCCTTCAAAACTGCAATTAGTGACCTTGGCATTACTGCAGCTGAAGAACTAGACTTGCTTATCCGGTGGCTTGGCCCACAGTCCACAGAACGTGCTAAAAGACTCAGATCCGTCCACATTTACAACCCCACAGCAGGCCTTACCGCTGCTTGGGAAAGACTGGAGAAAACCTATGGCAGTCCTGAAGCAATAGAGAATGCTCTGTTCAAACGGTTGCAAGGGTTTCCAAAGATATCTGGTAAGGATCATCAGAAATTTCAAGAACTTAGTGACCTACTCATGGAGCTCCTACTGTCTAAGGCGGACACTCTCCTACCGGGCCTCAGTTACCTGGACACTGCTCGTGGGGTAAACCCGATAGTCACCAAGTTGCCATATAATATTCAAGAAAGGTGGACCACAGTTGGGTCAAGATACAAAAATGAGAATAGAGTCTCCTTTCCTCCATTTTCCTACTTCTGTGAGTTTATCAAGAACATTGCAGAATCCAAGAATGACCCAAGCTTTTCCTATGGGGATCCCAGTGTTCCTGGTTCACCTCCTATTAAGTATGACAGCTCACATTCTAACTACAGAAACCGCAGAGGCCCAGTTTCGGTGAAAAAGACTGATATTCTTCCTATACCTACATCAGCACCAGAAGAAAGCAGTTGCAACAGCAACCAAGACGAAAAGGTAGAAAATCCTAACCGTCTGTGTCCTATTCACAAGAAGCCTCATCCCCTCAAGAAGTGTATTGGCTTCAGGAGGAAACCAATCCAGGAACGTAAAGAGCTTCTAAAGAAACTAGGGATATGTTTCAAATGTTGTTCCTCTACTGAACATGTTGCTAGAGACTGTAAAATTGCTATTAAGTGTATAGAGTGTGGCAGTGAGAACCATGTACAAGCTCTTCATCCAGCCCAGCCTAGTGCCACACCA
This sequence comes from Leptodactylus fallax, assembly GCA_947044405.1. Lineage (NCBI taxonomy): Eukaryota > Metazoa > Chordata > Amphibia > Anura > Leptodactylidae > Leptodactylus > Leptodactylus fallax. The sequence continues at coordinate 24,445 of CAMRHE010001418.1, read as the reverse complement.
CCTAGAGGTTCCCCTTCCCCAACTAAGCATGGCGGGGAGAACACAGATCAAGCAGCAAATACTACCACAGTATCTTCCTCATGTACAGAAGTCTGCGGAGAAGACCTTTGTGACAAGTCCTGTGCAAGGATATGCCTAGTCAATATATACCCCAAGGGCCAGCCAGAAAGGGCTCTGAGGGTGTACGCCATCTTGGATGACCAGAGCAACCACTCACTTGCAAGGTCAGAACTCTTTGATCTGTTTAACTTAAAGGGTGATACCTATCCGTATACCTTGGGTACTTGTAGTGGCATATCAGAGGTTTCAGGAAGAAGGGCCAGTGGTCTCGTAATAGCTTCTCTCAAGGGCAATTTGGAGATACCTTTGCCCACACTTGTTGAGTGCAACCAGATACCATCAAACAGAGAAGAGATACCCACACCAGAGGCGGCTTTCCAGCACCCTCATCTAAGGGCTATAGCCAGTGAAATACCATCCCTTGACAAAAATGCAGACATTCTACTTCTGCTAGGTAGAGACATTCTCAGACTGCACAAAATACGCCAGCAAATTAATGGACCACATGATGCACCATTTGCCCAGCGCCTCGATCTAGGATGGGTAATCATTGGCAACGTCTGCATAGGTAGGATGAAAAGGCCCACCAATATTTCTTCATTTAAGACGCATATGTTACCAAATGGTCGCAGCACTTGTTTTCAGCCATGTCCACATCACTTCCAAGTGAAAGAGAAGATAAGCAACAGTAAGTGGCTGCATAATCACCGAGACAACGCGAATACTTTCCTGCCTGGGGACGACACCCTTGGATTAACAGTGTTCAATACAACAAGTGATGACAACAAGCTGGCACCGGCTATAGCTGATAAAGAATTTCTCAAACTTATGGACAAGGAATTCATTCAAGATGATTCCAACAGCTGGGTAGCACCTTTACCTTTCCGCTCCCCGAGATCAAAACTACCAAACAATCTGAAGCAAGCAGTTTCTAGATTTTCCTCTTTAAAACGTACCCTCAAGAGGAAACCAGAGATGGAGAAACACTTTGTAGGTTTCATGCAGAAGGTATTTGAGAGAGATCATGCAGAACCTGCACCTCCATTAAAGGAAGGAGAAGAATGCTGGTACCTTCCATCATTTGGCGTGTATCACCCTCGCAAAACTGACCAAATCAGGGTTGTGTTCGATTCTAGCGCTCAGTATGAAGGCGTCTCTCTCAACAACCTGCTCCTCACTGGTCCTAACCTAAACAACAGCCTCATAGGAGTCTTAATCCGTTTCAGACAGGAACCAGTTGCAGTGATGGCCGACATCCAACAGATGTTTCATTGCTTCATTGTTAAGGATGATGACAGAAACTATCTCAGGTTCCTATGGCATAAGGACAATGATGTCAACAATGAAGTCATAGATTACCGGATGAAGGTACATGTCTTTGGCAATAGCCCATCTCCTGCAGTAGCGATCTATGGACTGAGAAGGACCGCCCATGAAGGTGAGAAAGAGTATGGCTCTGATGCTCGTCAGTTTGTTGAGAGGAACTTCTATGTTGATGATGGTCTTAAATCCTTACCTGCAAGTGAAGAAGTGATCGATCTCCTCTCTAGAACACAGGAAATGCTGTCTGTAGCTAACCTCAGACTTCACAAGATCATCTCCAACAATATGGAGGTAATGAAGGCATTTCCCTCTGATGATCATGCAATCAACTTGAAGGATCTTGATGTCAGTTCTGATACTCCTCCTATGCAACGCAGCCTAGGGTTGCTATGGAACACTGAACAAGACACATTCACATTCCAAGTGTCTTCTTGTGACAAACCTTTCACCAAACGAGGAGTTTTATCTGTTGTGAACAGCATTTATGATCCTCTTGGTTTCATTGCTCCCATCACCATTCAAGGCAAGCTACTACTAAGACAGCTTACCACTGAGAACATGG
>CAMRHE010001418.1:0-17500 GCA_947044405.1 Leptodactylus fallax | reverse complement strand
ATCTGCCTCTCATAGACAACAGTGCAGCCTGTGGTCACTATTATTGTATGTGCCTCTCATAGACAACAGTGCAGCCTGTGGTCACTATTAATGTATCTGCCTCTCATAGACAACAGTGCAGCCTGTGGTCACTATTATTGTATGTGCCTCCCATAGACAACAGTGCAGCCTGTGGTCACTATTAATGTATCTGCCTCTCATAGACAACAGTGTAGGCTGTAGTCAATGCTGCAATTTCTTCTTCCCATTGACAACAGTACAGCTGGTGGTCACTGTTAGTATATCTGTCTAACACACAGCAGATTCTGAGTTTGAGTCCTGGAGGACACCAGGTACGAGGAGAGGCTAAATAATAGGTAAATATACAGAGAAATCCTTCAAGCATAGAGGCCCCCTCTCCTTGCCAGACGCTGATGCCAGCCCTGCTTATGTGCTTCACCCTGGGACGGGGAGACAAATCTTACCCCAGGCCCTGTTACATCCTCTCACCTGGACAGATCTTTTGACTTCCGGCTTTTGGATTTTTTTGGCAGATTGGGAACGGTTTGACTTGGAAGAAAATGGAGCCACTCCGATGCTGAAATTGCTCCCATCCACCTCCCCTACCAACTGCCCATCTGCATCCAGTACGCCCGCCTGAAAGACACAAGGGTTATGGGGTTAATAAGTTTACCCTCCCCCAGAACCCCCAAAGACCTCCATAGATATAGCACTGTAACTGTAGGGTAAGAGATAAATTCTAGAACTGCAGTGAAGACTGACACCGCCACAGGTAGAGAAGTACAAGACAGGGAGCACAGCAGGGAATGTACAGCTACATAAGCGGCTCCTGGTGCCAACAGGTCAGGTGAATTTATATTATGTGTGACAAATGGCAAGTTGTCCCATGGGCACCAGTAATGTATTCTAATACAGACCAGTGGGGAGCAGCAGCGAGCAGCAGGAGGAGGGATACAAGGGGATTACAACAGGTTTGATTTTCCTATTTCTTATCATTTGCATCTGCTTTACACTGCAGCTCTGCTTTCCTAAAGTCTAGATGCTATGGACACATGGTAACATGGAGAACATCAGGCAGGATGTCCCTGACAACCAGTCTTTAGATCTTCAGCTGATTTTGTATAATTTTTGAGACATCTCGTCAAAAGAGACGTCAAGCTCAATGACCGCTCAGCATCATGATATCAGGTTCTGTTACTGCTCAGTGTCATGTTGTCAGGTCCTTTTACCGGCTCAGTGTTGTTTTGTCAGACCCCTTTATGAGCCAGTGTTGTGTTGTCAGGCCCTGTTACCACCCAATGTTGTGTTGTCAGGTACCATTACATCAGTGTCATGTTGTCAGGCCCTGTTACCACCCAGTGTTGTGTTGTCAGGCCTCATTACCACTCAGTGTCATGTTGTCAGGCCCTGTTACCACCCAGTGTTGTGTTTTCAGGCCTCATTACCACTCAGTGTCATGTTGTCAGGCCCTGTTACCACCCAATGTTGTGTTGTCAGGCCTCATTTCCAGTCAGTGTCATCTTGTCAGGTCCTTTTACCGGCTCAGTGTTGTGTTGTCAGACCCCTTTATGAGCCAGTGTTGTGTTGTCAGGTCCTGTTACCACCCAATGTTGTGTTGTCAGACCCCTTTACGAGCCAGTGTTGTGTTGTCAGACTGGCACTTACCTTTTGCGCAGCGCTGATTGCTGTGTAATCGTTCTTATCGATCAGCGTGTATTTCTCTCTCAGTCGAGTCTCCACCTCCTGATCCTGTCGACTAGAACACAGGCACCAGGTCACATCGCAGATCCTCCACAGATCCGATGTTACTAGGCTGTACGGCTACATTTAAAGAGCACCTTTCACCACCTCCAGCTCTTTTCATCATTTAATAGCCGCCCCTCTACTTATTCTGGCACACTTGGATTTTTTTCTCTAACCCCCACCATTCCCAGCCAAGCAGTGTTGTTCCTGATATGTGAACTAGATTCCCTAATATCAAGTGGGTGATGCCAGGAAGGAGCAAACAAGGGGGCGTGACTCAGAGTTCTGATACGGTCTGCCTCTGATTGGAGCTCTGAGTCACACCCCCTTGCCTGCTCCTGCCTGACACCACCCACTTGATATTAGGGAGTCGAGTTCACATATCAGGAATCAAAACTAACAACAATGATTGCTCAGGAATGGTGGGGGCTAGAAAAAACATTCTAATTGTGCGGGAATCAGTGGAGGGGGCGGCTATTAGAGGATGAAAAGAGATGGAGTTGGTGGAGGTTGTGAAGGGTCCTGTGAAGTGTAAGGTTCTAAAAATCAATGTTATATCTTATCAGAGGCTGAAGCTTTTGCTCCGTCCCTCCCCAGTGCTTTTACTACAGCTCTGCTTTTTCAGATTGGCTTCTATGTAAAAGCACAAGCTTAGCAGAGAGTCAATACCTAGAGAAATTATTACAGTAAGAAGAGAAAGTTATAATCTAAGAGTACTTAAAGATTATAGGGAAATTACTATCCATAAACTGAGGGTAGGAGCCTCAATAAAAATGTGGAGCCTGGGGAGTCCATAACAGGTACACACACTTACTGCAAAATCAGCTTGAACTGAGAGAAAACTTCCTGAATTTGTCTGAGATTTATAATCTGTGGAAGAGGAAAGAATTGTGAGCAAATAATCTACACAGAGAGCAACATGGAGGCAGGAGAGCAGAACAGTGCCAGTGAAGAAACAGCAGGGGGCAGCAGAGGTTACAGGTGCAACTGGGCCCCTATAACCACACGTGACAGGATCTTCAAAATACCTCTGCACCACTGAAAAGTATGTTATTAAAGGGATTAAAGTCTGTACTCTAGAGCTGCGCTCACTATTCTGCTGGTGCAGTCACTGTGTACATACATTACATTACTTATCCTGTACTGATCCTGAGTTACATCCTGTATTATACTCCAGAGCTGCGCTCACTATTCTGCTGGTACAGTCACTGTGTACATACATTACATTACTTATCCTGTACTGATCCTGAGTTACATCCTGTATTATACTCCAGAGCTGCGCTCACTATTCTGCTGGTACAGTCACTGTGTACATACATTACATTACTTATCCTGTACTGATCCTGAGTTACATCCTGTATTATACTCCAGAGCTGCGCTCACTATTCTGCTGGTACAGTCACTGTGTACATACATTACATTACTTATCCTGTACTGATCCTGAGTTACATCCTGTATTATACTCCAGAGCTGCACTCACTATTCTGCTGGTACAGTCACTGTGTACATACATTACATTACTTATCCTGTACTGATCCTGAGTTACATCCTGTATTATACTCCAGAGCTGCACTCACTATTCTGCTGGTACAGTCACTTTGTACATACATTACATTACTTATCCTGTATTATACTCCAGAGCTGCGCTCACTATTCTGCTGGTACAGTCACTGTGTACATACATTACATTACTTATCCTGTACTGATCCTGAGTTACATCCTGTATTATACTCCAGAGCTGCGCTCACTATTCTGCTGGTGCAGTCACTGTGTACATACATTACATTACTTATCCTGTACTGATCCTGAGTTACATCCTGTATTATACTCCAGAGCTGCGCTCACTATTCTGCTGGTACAGTCACTGTGTACATACATTACATTACTTATCCTGTACTGATCCTGAGTTACATCCTGTATTATACTCCAGAGCTGCACTCACTATTCTGCTGGTACAGTCACTGTGTACACACATTACATTACTTATCCTGTACTGATCCTGAGTTATATCCTGTATTATACTCCAGAGCTGCACTCACTATTCTGCTGGTACAGTCACTGTGTACATACATTACATTACTTATCCTGTACTGATCCTGAGTTACATCCTGTATTATACTCCAGAGCTGCGCTCACTATTCTGCTGGTACAGTCACTGTGTACATACATTACATTACTTATCCTGTACTGATCCTGAGTTACATCCTGTATTATACTCCAGTGCTGCGCTCACTATTCTGCTGGTACAGTCACTGTGTACATACATTACATTACTTATCCTGTACTGATCCTGAGTTACATCCTGTATTATACTCCAGAGCTGCGCTCACTATTCTGCTGGTGCAGTCACTGTGTACATACATTACATTACTTATCCTGTACTGATCCTGAGTTACATCCTGTATTATACTCCAGAGCTGCACTCACTATTCTGCTGGTACAGTCACTGTGTACATACATTACATTACTTATCCTGTATTATACTCCAGAGTGCGCTCACTATTCTGCTGGTACAGTCACTGTGTACATACATTACTTATCCTGTACTGATCCTGAGTTATATCCTGTATTATACTCCAGAGCTGCGCTCACTATTCTGCTGGTGCAGTCACTGTGTACATACATTACATTACTTATCCTGTACTGATCCTGAGTTACATCCTGTATTATACTCCAGAGCTGCGCTCACTATTCTGCTGGTACAGTCACTGTGTACATACATTACATTACTTATCCTGTACTGATCCTGAGTTACATCCTGTATTATACTCCAGAGCTGCGCTCACTATTCTGCCCTTTCATGTGTCAGTATATTACTCACATCTATCTCATCCAGTGTGCCGTCCAGATATCTGCGGACTTGTGAATTGATCTCCATGATCTGGTTGTCAGTGAACGGCTCGTAGTTTCCAGAGGGGCGTTTGGTCTGAAAATATCAAGAACAGACCCCCTATAATGTCTGCTGTGTATATATTTCGGGTGTCACATTACATTAGGTTATGCCCGCCAGGTCACAGGAGACTTTGCACAGATCTGATGATATGATTGATACAATACACAAGTGATGACAATCAGATTCTTGTATCGCAGTTCTCCAGTGCAGCACTTCATAGGTTAAATCTACAGATTACGTCAAATGGCTCAGAACATGCTGGAACTAGTTTCTCCATTTACTCCAGAGCTGCATTAAAAATTCTCCAGTCACATCCAGAGCTGCACTTATAATTCTGCTGATTTACTAACAGCTCTTAAGCCTTTACCTGTCATTGCTGCACCCGGTTAGGTTGGTTGATGTAACTATAATACTCTGCTGCGCTGCATTGCGGGAGATGTTGAGTTTATGTCAAACACTGTACAGAAATTTTGGAGCAGAATAACATAAAGTCTCAGCTGAGCTGTCTGACCTGCGTCTTTCTGGCAGTAAGTAAGTGGCAGTAAGAAGAATATTAAATGCAGCTCTGGAGGTGACTGGAGATACATTTTAAATGCTGCTTTCGATGACTGGACAGTAGCTATAGCTCTAACTATTATTGGGCAGTCTGTGTAGATTTAACCTGCTAGCTGCTGCACATACCTGGGGCACTTTATACTTCTGGGACGTGTGGTACACTTGGTGTCCTTACCAGGGTATCGTGGATGGCCAGCTCCCGCCTCAGGTGCTCGATCTCTCTCTCAAGGTTCTTACACACTCTCTGAGAAGGGAAGGCAAGTCGTCACTGTCATATACACCTTGTTACTACCTTATCCAGTTCCTGGATGCAGCCTGCAGTGTAAAGAATGGAGGTTTTCATGTGAGCGGATACATACAGGATTCACAATGGAAACCCCCATCCTTTACACTGCAGGCTGTATCCAGGAAGTGGAAAATGCTGCACAATTGAAACAACTAAAGAGTCACGGCTACTATGTAACTATTTGCATTCAGAATTTTATCAACTTGACCCCTCCCCTACCGGCTGGAGACACGTGTAGTCAGTAGTCAGCAGCACAGACAGGCTTACCACAGGGTCGTAGCGCTCAATGACGGCCGGCGCGGCTGGGATACATTTCATCCTGCTGGCAAATCGGAGCGTGGAAAGCTGAGAAGAGGGAGAGAAGAGTTAATTCAGATGATAAGTAGTCGTACACTTCCACAGGGGGCGCTGTACACATCTGGTAGGATTGGAGGCAACTGGTACTCCTTATGGAGATCTTACAAGCAATGCTCCTGGGAAGAGTATGCAAATGAGCTCTGTTCCAGGAGGAGAAATCAGCCTTGCTAGTGCCACCTACAGGTAGTTACTTAGTAGGTCAATATCCTACTAACCACAGGTGGCAGTAGAGAGTCAGAGACAATTTGTATAGAGACAGATACATTGCCCTGAGCTGTGACCCCCAGGGGGCAGAATGTCAATAGTACAAATACCCTCATCTCGGACCCTAGTCTATAAGCCAGATAGGGGGCGCTGTAAGGTGCGGAACTCCCCTCTAGGTCCCGATGCAGCCAATAGAGGGCCCATTTGGTTAGTGTGTGATGCTGCGTTGGGTATCACAGGTCATAGTGGGGCCCTAGCAGTAGACTCGTCACCGGGGGCCACAGTGTGATGCACAGGGCCTGTCTATATATACTCACTGTCTCATCGATCTGGGTCGCTTCGCCGTAGATATTCGCCACAAGGACAGTATTGCAGTTGCCTCCTAAAAATCAGACAGAATATTTAGGACTTGAGGAGGATCATACATGTTTACCTGCTTGCTGACTGTTTCCAACACTAACCATCTGTGAGTATAATACAGGTTGACATATACCCCCGATTGTGATGATCGCAGTACAGGTCATGATGTCAGATCTTGTCCTTACAGTCAGGAATCTTGTTCTATATGATTGCTCTGCCTACCTGCTTACAGTTTCACTACTGTTTCTTACCTATGGAGTCCTTAAGGGCGTGAGTGAGTTTGCTCTGCCTGAATGGAACGTGGTCGCGGCGGTCGGCCAGGGCGATGATCGTCTGCTCCAGGAATGACAGCGACTTGTTTATGTAAGCGGCTTCCTTCAAGACCTGTCCTTCAGACTGAGGAACAGAGGAAGAGACACTGCAGTGACCAGAGGCAAAGAGAGAGGGCGCCACTGAGACGTATCATACTAAATGACCCCATATAGTATGATATAACACAGGGGGCGCCACAGACGTATCGCACTAAATGACCCCATATAGTATGATATAACACAGAGGGGGCGCCACTGAGACATACCGTACTAGATGACCCCATATAGTATGATATAACACAGAGGGGGCGCCACTGAGACGTATCGTACTAAATGACCCCACATAGTATGATATAACACAGAGGGGGGCGCCACGGAGGCGTATCATGCTAAATTACCCCATATAGTATGATATAACACAGGGGGCGCCACTGAGACGTATCATACTAGATGACCCCACATAGTATGATATAACACAGAGGGGCGCCACTGGACGTATCGTACTAAATGACCCCATATAGTATGATATAACACAGAGGGGGCGCCACTGAGACGTATCGTACTAAATGACCCCACATAATATGATATAACACAGAGGGGGCGCCACTGAGACGTATCGCACTAAATGACCCCATATAGTATGATATAACACAGAGGGGGCGCCACTGAGACGTATCGTACTAAATGACCCCACATAGTATGATATAACACAGAGGGGCGCCACTGAGACGTATCGTACTAAATGATCCCATATAGTATGATATAACACAGAGGGGCGCCACTGGGACGTATCGCACTAAATGACCCCACATAGTATGATATAACACAGAGGGGGCGCCACTGAGACGTATCGTACTAGATGACCCCACATAGTATGATATAACACAGAGGGGGCGCCACTGAGACGTATCGTACTAGATGATCCCATATAATATGATATAACACAGAGGGGGCGCCACTGAGACGTATCGTACTAAATGATCCCATATAGTATGATATAACACAGAGGGGGCGCCACTGAGACGTATCGTACTAGATGACCCCACATAGTATGATATAACACAGAGGGGGCGCCACTGAGACGTATCGTACTAGATGACCCCACATAGTATGATATAACACAGAGGGGGCGCCACTGAGACGTATCGTACTAGATGACCCCACATAGTATGATATAACACAGTGGGGCGCCACTGAGACGTATCGTACTAGATGACCCCACATAGTATGATATAACACAGAGGGGGCGCCACTGAGACGTATCGTACTAGATGACCCCACATAGTATGATATAACACAGAGGGGCGCCACTGAGACGTATCGTACTAGATGATCCCATATAATATGATATAACACAGAGGGGGCGCCACTGAGACGTATCATACTAGATGACCCCACATAGTATGATATAACACAGAGGGGGCGCCACTGAGACGTATCATACTAGATGACCCCACATAGTATGATATAACACAGTGGGGGCGCCACTGAGACGTATCATACTAGATGACCCCACATAGTATGATATAACACAGTGGGGCGCCACTGAGACGTATCATACTAGATGACCCCATAGTATGATATAACACAGTGGGGGCGCCACTGAGACGTATCTCGTGCCCCCATGATGACGGGGGCCCTGCGTTCACGCCCCTGTTGTATACACGTGGGGCGCCACTGGCGTATCGTACTAGATGACCCCACATAGTATGATATAACACAGTGGGGGCGCCACTGAGACGTATCATACTAGATGACCCCACATAGTATGATATAACACAGTGGGGGCGCCACGGAGACGTATCATACTAGATGACCCCACATAGTATGATATAACACAGTGGGGGCGCCACTGAGACGTATCGTACTAGATGACCCCACATAGTATGATATAACACAGTGGGGGCGCCACTGAGACGTATCATACTAGATGACCCCACATAGTATGATATAACACAGTGGGGGCGCCACTGAGACGTATCGTACTAGATGACCCCACATAGTATGATATAACACAGAGGGGCGCCAGGGTTGCCCCTTTGACGTGGGGGCGCCACTGAGACGTATCATACTAGATGACCCCACATAGTATGATATAACACAGTGGGGCGCCACTGAGACGTATCATACTAGATGACCCCACATAGTATGATATAACACAGTGGGGGCGCCACTGAGACGTATCATACTAGATGACCCCACATAGTATGATATAACACAGTGGGGGCGCCACTGAGACGTATCATACTAGATGACCCCACATAGTATGATATAACACAGTGGGGCGCCACTGAGACGTATCGTACTAGATGATCCTATTGGTGAGAACCTCCCTCTTTATGGTATGTTCACATGTTATCTGCACTGACACACTGTAACAAACCTGAGAGAGATTTGTCCTCTCAGAGAATTGTATAGACTAGATACAACTGTAACAACCCTACAGCTGTGAGAAGTATTAGGTTAATACCAGGTATAAACAGGAATCACCCACATTCATTGACAGCAAGCAGAGGTCACACCTGAAGGCTCTCCTGGTCATGTCCTGCTCACACAGCTGCAGGGATCATCACAGTGTATCAGAGCTCTGTCATTTCAGCTATCGCTTCTAGTCTACAGAAGAAGGTTAGTCAGACAATCCAGCTGCAGCTTTACACAGCACCAGTGCAGTGGGGTTCCCTATACCTCCCGCCTCCTCCGGTACTCACCCCGGTTTTGCCGAGACGCTCAGAGCCCGCCAGGTCCACCAGATTGATCTTCGATACTGTGTATTTAGCATTGGAGAGAGTTCTAGAGTGAGACTGGAGAATAACAGGTTAATTAACTGATTCACTGCCACAGGCACAACGCTGACTTGTTATAGTGGACGACCCTGCCACACGGTGTTATCAGTGGGTTAGTAAGGGGTTAATCAGCTCTGGATGTGACTAGAGTATAAGGTAGGCTGCAACAAGAGTATACAACAAGGTGTATTGGCAGTATTGTCAGCAGTGCTTTGAATGTATGGAAACTATGTAAGAGTAGAATTGTGAAAGCAGCTCTGGATGTGACTGGTGTATAACACAAGGTACAATAGCAAATTGTGCACGGCCTCTAAAGCAAGCCATGTTTCACAGCAGAAGTGTGACTGCAGCTTTGGATGTCACTTGAGTATAGAAATTATATGAGAGTAGAATTGTTGCTCTAGATGTAACCGGAGTGTTAGGGATCCTAGGTATCAAGCACACATGGATGTGTATATAACACGATGTTAGAGCAAAACTGCAGCTTTGGATGTGACTAGAGTCTAAGACAGACTGCAACTGCAAGAATGTGAATACAGCTCTGAAGTGACTGGTGTATAAAACAGGATGTGACAAGAGTACAAGGGTGTGTGGAATATTATATGTCGCTATCTAGTGGAGTTCTCCTTTAAGTATGTACCTCCAGATAAATGGTAAATATGCAGTGAGATCTGGAGGAATTCTTGTTCAGGGAGTGTGACTGCAGCTCTGGAGGTGACTGGAGTATAAGATGTGAGGTCACACAGAGTCAGTGCAATGGAGTTCTCCTTTAAGTACTCACCTCCAGATGAATGGTAAATATGCAGTGAGATCTGGAGGAATTCTTGTTCAGGGTGTGTGACCCGATGATTCTGTTGGTTTCGCCCTCAAACAGCAGGTTCAGGGCGCGCTCCTCGTCCCCGGCATGATGCAGCGATAGCCCCTTCACTGTCACGCCATGGGGGTCGTCCACTATGGCCATCTGAGTGTCGGAGGCTGCGACGTCCGGCAGTGTGGACAGGAGGTCGAAGAGGGTCTCATTGTAGATCTCCAGGTATGAGACCCGCACGCTCACGTTCTGCTCGCTCTGCTCCTCTATCTCTTTATATACCTGGTGGATGGAAGGGAAATAAATACAGGCTGACTGTGATAATGTCTGCTCCAGTCACAGCCAGAGCTGCATTCAGAAAACAAAGCCTTATTTTACAACCTCTTTATAGATCTTGTATTATACTCCAGTCACATCCAAAGCTGCATTTCTAATTCTGCTATTACATCACAGGGTTACATTTGGTACTGATTTCCCACAATGAGAGATGTAGTGTGCACATCAGAAATTGTCACTACAATAAGGCCGCTCAGCCGGAGATCCCTGTCAGTCCAGGGAGGTGGAATTCATGGATTCTAAGTACAACCAGGAGTGTCGCTGCAGCTCTGGATGTGACTACTGTAATGGATATGATGTATCTTTGAACACAGGGCTACCTGCAGCCCCCCTGGGGCAGTACCTGCTGCAGTGCTCTGGGGATGATGCCCCGGTTCTTGTAGTTCTCCGTCGCCCCGGTGATTGTGTGGGTCTTCCCTGCTCCAGTCTGTCCATAGCACATAATAGTACCTGGAGGGAGAGTGCAAAGTCACTGACACTGCACATACACAGATGAAAGGGTTAACAAGAGGAAAACGCCAAATATCATGCACTGTATATACCGCTGGTCACCAGTAACTGTACACTGTATATACCACTGGTCACAGTGCACGGTATAATCCAATGTACATGCTGCTGTCACATTACTCACCATTGTAACCTTGTAATGCCCGTGACACAACACACTTGGCCGCTGTGTCATAGACAGAGCCCTGGGACGCATTGTGAAGAATCCCATCCACTTTAAATGACCAATCATATCGCTTGTTATTGACCACCCCGAGCTTCTCATCCTTTCTGAGGTGAATGTCTATGAGCTGCAGAGAACATAGCTGAAGTCACACAAACATATATACATAACTAACATATATATATATACACACACGTGGACAAAATTGTTGGTACCCCATGAAATGTAATGAAAGAAAAAACCCACAATGGTCACAGAAATAACTTGAATCTGACAAAAGTAATAATATATAAAACTACATGCTGACAGGCCACAAAGCTTCTGGGAGAATGTCCTATGGACAGATGAGACAAAAATCGAAATTTTTGGCAGGGGACATCAGCTCTATGTTTACAGACGGAAAAATGAAGCCTATCTTGAAAAGAACACTGTCCCTACTGTGAGACATGGAGGAGGCTCTGTTATGTTCTGGGGCTGCTTTGCTGCATCTGGCACAGGGTGTCTTGAATCTGTGCAGGGTACAATGAAATCTCAAGACTATCAAGGGATTCTAGAGAGAAATGTGCTGCCCAGTGTCAGAAAGCTTGGTCTCAGTCGCAGGTCCTGGGTCTTGCAACAGGATAATGACCCAAAACACAGCTAAAAACCCCCAAGAATGGCTAAGAGGGAAACATTGGACTATTCTGAAGTGGCCTTCTATGAGCCCTGACCTAAATCCTATTGAGCATCTTTGGAAGGAGCTGAAACATGCCGTCTGGAAAAGGCACCCTTCACACCCGAGACAACTGGAGCAGTTTGCTCATGAGGAGCGGCCAAAATCCCTGCTGAGAGGTGCAGAAGTCTCATTGACAGTTACAGGAATCGTCTGATTGCAGGGATTGCCTCAAAAGGTTGTGCAACTAAATATTACGTTATAGGGAACCCTCATTTCTGTCCAGGCCTGTTTCATGAGTTTTCTTTTTTTTTAAATTCTGTTGAAGCCTGGTTGGAAAGCAGTGTCTGACTTACATTTGCTCATTTTCATAGAATTTTTATATATTATTACTTTTGTCAGATTCCAGTTATTTCTGTGACCATTGTGGGTTTTTCTTTCATTAAATGAGGGAGGGACCAACAATTTTGGCCACATGTGTATATAAATAATATATACAGTATATATACACACACAGTTATCATGGTGACCGGAGACAAGCCAAAACTCATCCTCCTTACCTTATTATCCTCCCCAAGTCTGATAACTTCTTGTGCAAAATGAGGAGTGGGTCTGATGCGGACGAACACTTGCACATCACTACTGCCAGCACTCATGTCTCTGCCCTGCACAGAGATAGAACCACAAACATTAAATTACTGATGCTGAGTTACATCCTGTATTATACTCCAGAGCTGCACTCACTATTCTGCTGGTGCAGTCACTGTGTACATACATTACATTACTTATCCTGTACTGATCCTGAGTTATATCCTGTATTATACTCCAGAGCTGCGCTCACTATTCTGCTGGTACAGTCACTGTGTACATACATTACATTACTTATCCTGTACTGATCCTGAGTTACATCCTGTATTATACTCCAGAGCTGCGCTCACTATTCTGCTGGTGCAGTCACTGTGTACATACATTACATTACTTATCCTGTACTGATCCTGAGTTACATCCTGTATTATACTCCAGAGCTGCGCTCACTATTCTGCTGGTACAGTCACTGTGTACATACATTACATTACTTATCCTGTACTGATCCTGAGTTACATCCTGTATTATACTCCAGAGCTGCGCTCACTATTCTGCTGGTACAGTCACTGTGTACATACATTACATTACTTATCCTGTACTGATCCTGAGTTACATCCTGTATTATACTCCAGAGCTGCGCTCACTATTCTGCTGGTACAGTCACTGTGTACATACATTACATTACTTATCCGGTACTGATCCTGAGTTACATCCTGTATTATACTCCAGAGCTGCACTCACTATTCTGCTGGTGCAGTCGCTGTGTACATACATTACATTACTTATCCTGTACTGATCCTGAGTTACATCCTGTATTATACTCCAGAGCTGCACTCACTATTCTGCTGGTACAGTCACTGTGTACATACATTACATTACTTATCCTGTACTGATCCTGAGTTACATCCTGTATTATACTCCAGAGCTGCGCTCACTATTCTGCTGGTACAGTCACTGTGTACATACATTACATTACTTACCCTGTACTGATCCTGAGTTACATCCTGTATTATACTCCAGAGCTGCGCTCACTATTCTGCTGGTGCAGTCACTGTGTACATACATTACATTACTTATCCTGTCCTGATCCTGAGTTACATCCTGTATTATACACCAGAGCTGCACTCACTATTCTGCTGGTACAGTCACTGTGTACATACATTACATTACTTATCCTGTACTGATCCTGAGTTACATCCTGTATTATACTCCAGAGCTGCGCTCACTATTCTGCTGGTACAGTCACTGTGTACATACATTACATTACTTATCCTGTACTGATCCTGAGTTACATCCTGTATTATACTCCAGAGCTGCGCTCACTATTCTGCTGGTGCAGTCACTGTGTACATACATTACATTACTTATCCTGTACTGATCCTGAGTTACATCCTGTATTATACTCCAGAGCTGCGCTCACTATTCTGCTGGTACAGTCACTGTGTACATACATTACATTACTTATCCTGTACTGATCCTGAGTTACATCCTGTATTATACTCCAGAGCTGCGCTCACTATTCTGCTGGTACAGTCACTGTGTACATACATTACATTACTTATCCTGTACTGATCCTGAGTTACATCCTGTATTATACTCCAGAGCTGCGCTCACTATTCTGCTGGTACAGTCACTGTGTACATACATTACATTACTTATCCGGTACTGATCCTGAGTTACATCCTGTATTATACTCCAGAGCTGCACTCACTATTCTGCTGGTGCAGTCGCTGTGTACATACATTACATTACTTATCCTGTACTGATCCTGAGTTACATCCTGTATTATACTCCAGAGCTGCACTCACTATTCTGCTGGTACAGTCACTGTGTACATACATTACATTACTTATCCTGTACTGATCCTGAGTTACATCCTGTATTATACTCCAGAGCTGCGCTCACTATTCTGCTGGTACAGTCACTGTGTACATACATTACATTACTTACCCTGTACTGATCCTGAGTTACATCCTGTATTATACTCCAGAGCTGCGCTCACTATTCTGCTGGTGCAGTCACTGTGTACATACATTACATTACTTATCCTGTCCTGATCCTGAGTTACATCCTGTATTATACACCAGAGCTGCACTCACTATTCTGCTGGTACAGTCACTGTGTACATACATTACATTACTTATCCTGTACTGATCCTGAGTTACATCCTGTATTATACTCCAGAGCTGCGCTCACTATTCTGCTGGTACAGTCACTGTGTACATACATTACATTACTTATCCTGTACTGATCCTGAGTTACATCCTGTATTATACTCCAGAGCTGCGCTCACTATTCTGCTGGTGCAGTCACTGTGTACATACATTACATTACTTATCCTGTACTGATCCTGAGTTACATCCTGTATTATACTCCAGAGCTGCGCTCACTATTCTGCTGGTACAGTCACTGTGTACATACATTACATTACTTATCCTGTACTGATCCTGAGTTACATCCTGTATTATACTCCAGAGCTGCGCTCACTATTCTGCTGGTACAGTCACTGTGTACATACATTACATTACTTATCCTGTACTGATCCTGAGTTACATCCTGTATTATACTCCAGAGCTGCGCTCACTATTCTGCTGGTACAGTCACTGTGTACATACATTACATTACTTATCCGGTACTGATCCTGAGTTACATCCTGTATTATACTCCAGAGCTGCACTCACTATTCTGCTGGTGCAGTCGCTGTGTACATACATTACATTACTTATCCTGTACTGATCCTGAGTTACATCCTGTATTATACTCCAGAGCTGCACTCACTATTCTGCTGGTACAGTCACTGTGTACATACATTACATTACTTATCCTGTACTGATCCTGAGTTACATCCTGTATTATACTCCAGAGCTGCGCTCACTATTCTGCTGGTACAGTCACTGTGTACATACATTACATTACTTACCCTGTACTGATCCTGAGTTACATCCTGTATTATACTCCAGAGCTGCGCTCACTATTCTGCTGGTGCAGTCACTGTGTACATACATTACATTACTTATCCTGTCCTGATCCTGAGTTACATCCTGTATTATACACCAGAGCTGCACTCACTATTCTGCTGGTACAGTCACTGTGTACATACATTACATTACTTATCCTGTACTGATCCTGAGTTACATCCTGTATTATACTCCAGAGCTGCGCTCACTATTCTGCTGGTACAGTCACTGTGTACATACATTACATTACTTATCCTGTACTGATCCTGAGTTACATCCTGTATTATACTCCAGAGCTGCGCTCATTATTCTGCTGGTGCAGTCACTGTGTACATACATTACATTACTTATCCTGTACTGATCCTGAGTTACATCCTGTATTATACTCCAGAGCTGCGCTCACTATTCTGCTGGTACAGTCACTGTGTACATACATTACATTACTTATCCTGTACTGATCCTGAGTTACATCCTGTATTATACTCCAGAGCTGCGCTCACTATTCTGCTGGTACAGTCACTGTGTACATACATTACATTACTTATCCGGTACTGATCCTGAGTTACATCCTGTATTATACTCCAGAGCTGCACTCACTATTCTGCTGGTGCAGTCGCTGTGTACATACATTACATTACTTATCCTGTACTGATCCTGAGTTACATCCTGTATTATACTCCAGAGCTGCACTCACTATTCTGCTGGTACAGTCACTGTGTACATACATTACATTACTTATCCTGTACTGATCCTGAGTTACATCCTGTATTATACTCCAGAGCTGCGCTCACTATTCTGCTGGTACAGTCACTGTGTACATACATTACATTACTTACCCTGTACTGATCCTGAGTTACATCCTGTATTATACTCCAGAGCTGCGCTCACTATTCTGCTGGTGCAGTCACTGTGTACATACATTACATTACTTATCCTGTCCTGATCCTGAGTTACATCCTGTATTATACTCCAGAGCTGCGCTCACTATTCTGCTGGTACAGTCACTGTGTACATACATTACATTACTTATCCTGTACTGATCCTGAGTTACATCCTGTATTATACTCCAGAGCTGCGCTCACTATTCTGCTGGTACAGTCACTGTGTACATACATTACATTACTTATCCTGTACTGATCCTGAGTTATATCCTGTATTATACGCCAGAGCTGCGCTCACTATTCTGCTGGTGCAGTCACTGTGTACATACATTACATTACTTATCCTGTACTGATCCTGAGTTACATCCTGTATTATACTCCAGAGCTGCACTCACTATTCTGCTGGTACAGTCACTGTGTACATACATTACATTATTATCCTGTACTGATCCTGAGTTACATCCTGTATTATACTCCAGAGCTGCGCTCACTATTCTGCTGGTGCAGTCACTGTGTACATACATTACATTACTTACCCTGTACTGATCCTGAGTTACATCCTGTATTATACTACAGAGCTGCGCTCACTATTCTGCTGGTGCAGTCACTGTGTACATACATTACATTACTTATCCTGTACTGATCCTGAGTTACATCCTGTATAATACTCCAGAGCTGCGCTCACTATTCTGCTGGTACAGTCACTGTGTACATACATTACATTACTTATCCTGTACTGATCCTGAGTTACATCCTGTATTATACTGCAGAGCTGCGCTCACTATTCTGCTGGTGCAGTCACTGTGTACATACATTACATTACTTATCCTGTACTGATCCTGAGTTACATCCTGTATTATACTCCAGAGCTGCGCTCACTATTCTGCTGGTGCAGTCACTGTGTACATACATTACATTACTTATCCTGTACTGATCCTGAGTTACATCCTGTATTATACTCCAGAGCTGCACTTACTATTCTGCTGGTGCAGTCACTGTGTACATACATTACTTTTATCCTGTACTGATCCTGAGTTACATCCTGTATTATACTCCAGAGCTGCACTCACTATTCTGCTGGTGCAGTCACTGTGTACATACATTACATTACTTACCCTG